>JAJIBD010031367.1:0-204917 GCA_021461705.1 Cryptotis parvus
CTTGTATCTTATTATTTTGGTGAAATGGTATCACCCTGCAGAGGCCCCTCTTTTTGGCATCGATGATCACTTCTTTGTAGAATGGTGAGTTCCTGGTGGTGAATCCGTAATACCGCTCACGAAGCATCTTGAGGTATTGGGTTTGAACACCATGTTTGGCTAGGGCTTCGAAGACTGCTTCAGTCTCCACAAACTCAAAGGCTTTCTTTAAATTAATGAACGTGAGACTGGATGCCATCTTGAACTCCCTACAAACTTCAGTGAGCATGGTTACCCGTGTGGATATGGTCGATTGTCCTGAATCCTTTTCAGAAGCCAGCTTGCTCGCATGGTTGTCCTTCATCTAATGTTCTGCCAATCCTGTTCAGGATGACTCGAGTGAACAGCTTGTAGATGACAGACAACAGGCTGATGGGGTGATAATTGCCAATGTCGTGGATGTCTCCCTTCTTGAACAGTAGAACTGTCCTGCTGGTTTTCCATTGGTAGGGCACCTTGCATTCCAGACAGGTAGTGTGTGAAGAGCCGAGCTAGTGTATTGATGAGTACTGATGGCAGATTCTTCAGTTGTTCGGGTCTGATGTTGTCTGGGCCTGGTGCTGTTACCTTCTTTACCGATGAGATGGCATGTCAGATTTCAGAAGGGAGAACATTGGGAACGACATATCCATCCTGCAGAATTTGGTATGTGGGCAGGTGGACATGGCTATCAAAGAGATTTGAGTAGAAGTCATGGATAATCTTCTCCATTGCCTTCTCTCTTCAGCGCCACCCTCGAGAATATCATGCGACAATTAGAATGGGAAGGAATGTGAGTGAAGATAGACAGTCAGTAACTACACCACCTCTGCTTCACTGATGACATCATTCTAATAACACCAAACATTAACCAAGCGGCACAAATGCTGGCTGCCTTTGACCGAGATTGTGGAAAGATAGGTCTACAGCTGAATCTCAAGAAAACTATGTTCATGAAAAATAAACTACTTCCAGAGGTCCCATTCTTTCTTAATGAAACAAACATCTCTGAATGCAGCAGTTATGTGTACCTAGGTCTAGAAGTCAACATGATGAACGACTTAAAACCTGAGCTCTGCAAGAGAGGAAGAGAGCAGCATGGAATGCCTTCAAAAGCATCGAGAAATAGCTAAAATGACAAAGAACCCTCAGCTCCTGGCACATCTCTTTGTCTCTACCATTCTCTTCAACTCCACGGTCCTCCCTGCATTAACATATGCCTCAAAGACCTGGGCCCTATGAAAGCAGGATGAGAATGCTATTCAGGTCTCCCAAACAGAAATCGAAAGAGCTATGCTTGGAATATCACCCCTCACTCAAGTGGAGAGAAGGAATCTGGAGTTCCGACCTCTGTCGCTGCTCCAGAGTCAGGGACGCAGTCTCATTTGCCAAGGCATCGAAAATCAGATGGGCAGACATGTAATGCGGTTTGGAGATGACCGCTGGACTAGAGCTGTTACCGACTGGATCCCACGGGATGTCAAATGATAAAGTGGCCACCCACCTACAAGATGGTCAGACTTCTTTGTCAAGACCCTGAATGCACGGTTTGAGGCTCTTCATATTCCTGAATCAACCAGATGCCATTGGGCTACACTGGCATGTGATAGGGTCAAATGGAAATGTTACTGGTGCCCACTCGAGCAAATCGATGAATAATGGAATGTTAAGTGATCAAGTGATCTTATTATTTCAAATTTTCTTACAACAGAGTTTTAAAAAAGGTTATTAAAGTAGTGATAATTTTTGTTCTACAGAAAAATGTTGGATTTCACATATTATATTTTTATTACCCATGATTCTTTTCTGGGCTTAGATAAACAATTTTAGTTAAAATATTTGTTAAGTAGGACCAGAGTGATAGTACAACAGAAAGGAGATTTGCTTAGTGTGTGGCTGATCAAGGTTCAATCCCCATCATCCAATGTGGAATTCCTAGGTCACCAGAAGTAATCCCTGAGCATAGAGCAAGGAGTAAGCCCTGAGCAAGTCCTGGTATATCCCCAAAACAAACAAACAAACAAAAAATCCCAACCAACCCTCCTCAAAAAATCTATTTGCCTAACCTCTGAGTCCCATGTGTTTGAGGTTAATTCCACCTGTTGACAAGGCCTCCTGGTCCATGTTTTGCCTGACCTTGGATATTGGTATCATACTTGAAAATATTTCTTGAAAGAAGATCAATTTTTTCTTCTTTGTTTTCATTTTTTTTCAGTGTAGTGCATGTAATTACCAAAGTAAGAAGGTAAAATTCAACTTATAATTGCCTTTGCAGATAGGCTTCTAGCAACAGTCTCTAAGGATCATAAAATAGCCTCTGTACCCCCAATAATAAGCTGTATAATAGTCAAATATCTTATTTTGAAAGAAACAAATTCTCTCTTGACACAATTTCCTAAACTATTGGCCTACCACACCCTTTTCAAAAGAAAAATTATCTCTGGAACAGCTTCAGGCTTTGCTCTTTGTGTGAATGTATGAGAACATAACCAAATGCACCAGAGGCTACTACCACCCCCTTAGCTCTTTGTGCCTGATTAGTGAGTACTGATAATCTCATTTCTATGTTTGTAGGCATATTTATATAATTTTTTTCTAAGAATTCAAAATTCTGCCTAAGATTTCAGAGAAATAAGGTAAGGTGTGACGAAGTGTCAACAAATACTTCCTGGTGGTTTCGCTTCTATACATTATAGTTTACCTGTGCTACATGGCTTGTTGGAACTTATTTTAGGAACCTGGTGGCTAGTGAGTATTAAACAATTAAAACTTTATTGCCCTCAGGAATACCACACAGTCATTCAAAAAGGCAAAATTGTGTCTGTATTCACATATGCACAGCAGCAAAGTATACTAGAAATAATAAAAAAAAAGTATGTGCATGACAAGCAAATAAAACAAAATGTCTGGAAAGAAGGACGCAGAGAGGAATATGTTTGTCCAGAGGTCTGCAAGTGCCGTACAATGGTAGAACTATAGAATGCAGGAAGAAATCCAGGGGTCTGGGGTGTAATCCAGGAGAGGAGGTGCTATTCCTGCATGCTAGCAATCGTTATCCCTGGCAAGCGATTATGGTTCTCTAAGGATTCACTCGGAACACAGAGAGTGAGGAATAGCCCTGAACATTGCTGAATGTGAACCAATACACTATTCACCCACCCGAACATACACATCCAAATATGAAGCATTTAAAACAGTGTAAGTGTGATCATATTTGAAGAAATATATAATACACACACACACACACACACACACACACACATATATATATATATATATATACATATACATATATCATGGAACTTCAGAATTTCAGAGAATAGGTTGAGAATAGGATTTTTTTTCTATCAATGGGAGATGAATTGCATGATCTGTGGCAGTTGAGCAATATGGAATACTAAGAATACTAAGACAGCAAACAACTAAGATAGCTTATAGAAGTGAAATTATGTCCTACCTAAAGTCAATGATAGAATGAAAAAGCAGAAAACATGGAAAGATCAGAGACTCAAGTACAGGCTTTGATAAGTGAATCGAATGACTGTAGGGACTGAGGAGGGATGCAGTGCAAGGGTAGAGATTACTATCTAACAGTAATTAGATCCGCTATATTGCCACTGTATATAATTTTTAGATAAAGATACCCATAAAGGGCTAGGGAATGGCTCAGGGGGTAAGAGAGCATATAAGGAATGAGAAGTCAGGCTTTGTTTCCTTGCACAGCACAGGCTAGCAAGCACCAAAAAGCACAGGCCTAGGGGCCCCAGCACTTGGACCCACAGAGCACGTCAGCAGCACTCGCACTGAGACACTGCTTTGGAGACCCCCTCCCCAAATTTAGAAATAAAAAAGACCTGAAACAGTTGACTGAGAATGTGGCTCAGTGACAGATGTACCTTTCCACATGGAGAACCTGGGTTTGAGCTTTGGCACTGCAAGGAAAACTTTTTTCATTAAAAAGGGGTTATAATTTGAGTTCAGAAGAGTGGCTTTGACTTAACTATAGCAGTTAAATTATTTGCAGTAAAAACCACCAGGGACAACTAGAAAACATAAAGACAATTTAGAAAATATGTAGGAAACATAAAAAGTAATATATTTTAAGACACAACTAAATAAAAAGGAGTCTGTGAAACTAATCAACAAATTGAGTTTGTGGGTCCTTGGAAGAGGGAAGAGTATAAAATGCCACATGTGGAATTGGAACTATGTGCATGAAAAACCATTTCAGAGTGTTATAAACCAGAGTTCAAAAATGTTAAATTGTTTCTAAAAAATAAATTTTTAGACAAGCGTTATCATGAAGTGACTAGTAGACACACCTCTGTTGAATGACGGGCCTAGCTAGCTTGGGAGCTTTGCTGTTTTGTCCACTCACAGCTTAATCTATTTACATGTTCTTAAACCAGGGTTCATATAATGAGAGCTCTCTTCTATTTAAACACTGATGAAGGGTGTAAGCGGCTACAGAAGTCACCTTGACACCAAATGAGTAACTTCTGACTTATTCTACATCTACTAAGACTTCTATGTTATCTAGATTGGGCACAGCTCCTCTTTATACTCACTGGACCCAGAGTGGGACAGTTAGAATTTACCAGGAGACTACCTCTCTGGCAACGTTGAGACTATCATTTAAGATTTTAGGAAAGATCATACTGGTTTGCTCTCAAGCAGACGAATGTGACCCTTTCAATATACAGAGAACAAGATACTCAGAATTACCCTAGTACATATAATAAATAAGAAGGACCTTGTGGGTACCAACTAGATTACATGAAGTCCATGAAATTAAGATACATCACTTTATACCAGACCCCTCTCTTTTTCCAGTGTTTCACATAAGAGATAATCTCATAATCTCGGAAGAATGGATTATTCCTTGGTATAATAATTTGTTTAGACCTGTACTAGGATGTGGCACCACTCTTCTACACTCTTCTCCTATCTAGAAGCTGTTTAGGGTTCTTTGTTGACAGGACTCTCCCTGAAGTTAGGATTACTTTTGTGTATCTAAAGGGGGACTGACTTGAGGTATACTGTCTCCTCTTTGGTAGAACTCCTCTGTGGCAGAATACTTGGGCCACAGAGGACCATACAGGAGGTATGGTCTGAGTTCTGACCAGAACTAGGGGTCTTCCATTATATTGGATTGTGGCGGGTAGAACTTTTTGTACTACTGAAAACCTTTTGGAACTATATCAGATTCGTGAGTTTTCATCTGTTCCCCTGTGGCCTCAGAGGTAGAAGAGAACTTCTGTCCAGATACATTTGGGGACCCCAGCGGCTCCCTGACACACCTTCATCTCTAACTATTCCTTATTCAACTCTGATTTATTTTCCTCTGCTATAACTATAGTCTTCTGTGAGTATCAAGATTCCATCTTGATTTAATGATCTTTTTCCTCTGCTCCATATTGTGGCATCTACTAATTCCTTCTCTCAATATTTTTAACGTTATTTCCATACTAGAAATTTGATATAGTTATTCTAGTTCTGAATGATTTCTGGGTCTCAGTTTCACATCCTGAATTACTTAAAGAATACACGTGTCTCCCAAAACTTACCCTCTCTAAGCTTCTATTCCATAGTCTTGAGTAAATTTAGGAGTGCCACAGTAAAGCCCAACAAACCTGAGAACACATAGACTCCTTCATTTTCCCTCACATTTGATGACTTAGAATGCTGGGGGTTGAATCCAGGGTCAGCCGCGGCAAAAGCAAATGACTACACACTACTATCACAACAGCCCCTCCCCTTTTAATTAGTGTTTTTATTTGTTTTGGGGAGAGTTACCTAAAAGCAGAATTGGAATTGCTAGATCATATATGGCATTTACTTTGTTTTGTTTTTTTCTTAGCAAATTCTAAAAATTTATTAAATAACTTAAGATACTTTCCAGGTATAAACTAATTTTATTTTAAACACCATGATTTACAAAGTTGTTCACAGTACAGTTGTTTCAAGTATTTGATATTCTATCGTCAGTCTCACAACAAATGTGCCCTTACCAACATCAAAGACCCTCATTTCCCAACCCATCCCATCCCTATGCCTGTTCCCTTAGCAAGCACTAATTATATTGCTTACTGCAACATATATCTCAGAATGGCATTGCAAAAGTCAGGACCTTTTTTTCTGGTTTGTTCCATGTGAATTGGACCATCTGTGTTATTGCTTTCACTTACTGAGCTTATTAAATGTAGTAGACTGTTGGGGAGCCGCTGGGGTCCCCAACAATACCGGGAAGTGAGTTCCCTTCTACCTCCAAGTCGATGGGGGAATGGATGAAAACTCAGGATTCTGGCAAGGTTTTAAAATGTTTTACTCCGGCCGGAGCGATAGCCCAGCAGGTAGGGCTTTTGCCTTGCACGTGGCCGGCTCATGCTGGCCCAGGTTCGATCCCCAGCATCCCATATGGTCTCCCGAGCACTGCCAGGAGTAATTCCTGAGCGCAGAGCCAGGAGCAACCCCTGAGCATTACCGGGTGTGACTCAAAAAAGCAAAAAAAAAAAGTTTTACTTATCACAGGTTCAGGCATACATACAAATTAGCAATAGGAAAAACCCTGTGCTTAGGATTCCCAGCTAGGACCCCAGTCATGTGTAGGCCAAAATGGCGGCCACCACGTGTTAAGACCCTATAGAGAGGAAACAAAGACAAGACTCCAGCAGAAAGGAGAAGAGTGATCCAAGAAGAGTGCACACCCAAAAGAGAGCCCAAAAAGAGAGCACAAGAGAGGAACTGGGCTAGTTTTATCCCCCTGCAACTCAGACCTCCCACTTTTAAGGGAAGCAGGCAGGGTCAAATGCCCTCAGGTAATTTCTCCGAGCACTTCACCTAGGCCCTTTTAGATGAAATCGACTTGAGCCAAGATCTGCCTGGAAATGCTTTCTAGGGTAGAGAAGGGGGTTTCTGAGATGGCATGCCTCTGTACCAAAGACTATACTAATGCCAGTTAAATATTTCTCCAGGCCTTCACAAGAGTCTCATCTTTACGTCACGGTAGTTTTGTATTTTAGTTGCCTTTGAATTATCAGGGAGTCATGCTTGCTTGGAGGCAAACAGCATTTCTCTCTGATCTAATTACTTAGAGATCCAATGTGGCCAGGGAAATATGCTGGTAAGATCTAGCTAGTCCCACGATGATTGTAGTAGCATGAGAGAATATTTATACCAATCAGTACAGAATACATGGTCAGATAAACTGCCACATTTAAACTACCACCCTATCTACTAAGTGACCTGCAGGAGGCAATCCAGGGCAGATGCAGAAGCTCTTAGGTGTCCTGCAACGGTAGATGTCTACTCAATATTTTTTAGCAAAGAAGTTCATGTTAATCTCTTACAAATATTCAGTATTCAAGCCCAAACCCTCCACCATCGCAACTATGGACAGCAATAATTTTAAATGTTCCCTGTCTTCACTGTCTTCCTGTTCATCATCGATTGGCTTAGGTGGGCACCAGTAACATCTCCATATGTCCTGTCTCATGCTAGTAGAGCCCAAGGGCACCTGCTTGCTCCAGGAACATAAAGAGCCTCAAACCATTTCATCAGGTCATGGAATGAGGTCTAAAATTGTAACTGGTATTTGGCATATCAAATACGACACGGGTAGCTTGCCAGGCTCTGCTGTGCAGGTAGCATATTCTTGTAGTCATCTCTAAATCCAGCATTTATTGATGAACTGCCATGCAAGCCGGGCTGTGATAGGTTGGTCTGCTGGGTGGAGTTCTGATGAGAGGGCAGTTCGGGATGTGGAAAATGAAGGCCCTCATGGATGGGGGGGTCGTCTGGCTTGTTGCAAGGCTCTGCTGGGGTGGCGGGCCAGGGCTAGAACCCGCCATCCCTCCTGGGCGCCTCGTGAGAGGCTGGGCACAGGGAGAGCCAGTAGCAGCTCTGCCCCAAGTCTGTGAGTCTCTCTACCTCTGCTTAAGCCTGTCCTAAGCAGACATTGAGTAACTTATTTCATATTGTTTGTCATACGTAATTTGTTGATATATGATTGAGACATATTTTATTAGAAGAAAGATAATGAGGATTGGTCAATGTCCTGATGGGACAATTGGGCCACTGAGCCCCTTTGTACAAGAAATTACTGATATGTTGTAACCGAGCAGACATTGTGACTACATGTTTTATCATTGGGCACCTGACATACTTACATCGATAAAATGTCATGTGACACTAGATTAAGAGTATTCTAAAGCTTGAGAAGTTGTGTGGCAGAGAAAGTAGCTGCATGTCCCAGGAATTCCAGAGATTGTAACTGAGTTATTCAACCAGGGCCAATGATGATGAGATTTCTTTGGTGCCTGAGGCGGTTCAAGCACCCAACCACCCCAGGCCTTCTGGAGCACAAGGAAATGGTGGGGGAGGGTCCCCATCCTCAGCTCCCTGAAAGCCTGGAGAGTTCAGTCACAGAAGTCTACATACTTGGGTTATCTGGCGGATTCACTCATGGGTGGGATGAATCTGAGCAGTAGAGTCTGGCCTTGAGCATGGCAGCTATTGAGAGGAGTGGAAGTCTTGCTGGGGTCTTTGTTGGCACCAGCCAGGACCTCACCCATACCCCCTCCAGTTTGGCAGTTATATTTATAACTTTTTGAGAAATTACTGTACTTTTTTTTTCATTGAGGTAAAACCAGTTTAGAGTTCTACCAGCTGTAAATGAGGGCCTCCTTTCTCCATATCCCTGACTTCTTCATTGCTTCTGTCCTTTTGTTAAAGCCCATTTTCACTGGTATGAGGTGGGATTTTATTATAGTGTTGATTTTCATTTTCCAAATATTCAGTGAAGATAAAAATTTTTGTCTATTGTTTATCTATTTTCTTTAAAAAAAGTGTCTGTTTAGCTCTGCATCCCAATTTTGGTGGACTTATTTTAGGTTTTTTTGGCTCCCGGGAGGCATGGCGGGTTCTAGCCCTGGCCTGCCACACCAGCAGAGCCTCTCAACAAGCCAGACAACCCCCCCCCCCCGACTCCATGGGGGCCGACGTTTTCCACATCCGGACTTCCCTCTCGTCACAACTCCACCCAGCAGACCAGACTATCACAGCCTGGCTCACTCAGCAGCTAGCGGGCCGCACAGTTCATCAATAAATGCTTTATTTAGAGGTGACTACAAGAGTATGCCACCTGCACAGCAAGCCTTGCAAGCTGCTCGTGTCGTATTTGATATGCCAAATACCAGTAACATTTATTTATAACTTTTTTAAATAAATGTTAAATATTATTTATATTACTGGTATTTGCATATTTGATATGCCAAATACCATAACATTTATATTATTACTAACCATTATATTAGGTCATGGGAATGACCTAATATAATGGTTTGAGGCTCTTTATGTTCCTGGAGCAAGCGGATGCCCTGGTTCTACTAGCATGAGACAGGACATATGGAGATATTACTGGTGCCCGCTCTAGCAAATAGATAATCAACGGGAAGATAGTGATAGTGATAGTGATAGTGATTGTCACTTTGAACTTTCGACTCACAAAGTCGAACTTTGTGAAGTTGGTTATGAATATTTTATCTCATTCAGGGAGTATATCTAATTGTCTTAACGAGAGTTTCTTTTTATAGTGCAGAAGCTTTTTTAAATAGTTATTTCTCAATTATTATTTTGATAAGGGAGTAGGCCACGTGTGGCAGTGTTGAGGACTTGCTTTGGGCTTTGTTTTAAAGGATCACTCATGATGATGCTTGAAAGTCCATACATAGAGAGATTAACTAGGAATTTAACTTGCCACATGCAAGGCAAGCACATTCATCCCTGCACTGCACACCTGGACCCCTATTATTCATTTTTGCTTTTGTTTTCCTTACCAATGTGGTCAAATCATTAAGGACACCCTTGAAATGAATATCATAGCTAAGTTGTCACCAGATGCAATGATACTATAGAAAGTAAAATACTTGTTTTACATGTAGCAGAATCCACTTTAATCCTGGGCACTCCATATGGTTCCCTAATGCACTCAAGGTGTCATCACTGGTTCATCACCAGAAATAACCCCAAGCATTGCCTGATGTGCCCCCTCCACCATTTTTTTTATTCCAACGTTACCCAGTTTTTTTCCCATGTTGAATCCTAGGAATTTGGTGTTTTATAATTTCGCACTTTCCCCTTAAGCCTATGGTCATTGTTTAGCTCATTCTTGTTTAGTATTTAAAATTGGGTTAGATTCATTCCTATCTCTAATTTACTTTCTCATAGTCATACTAATTACCAATTTCAATAATATCTCATTTCTTTTTTTAAGTGATGCATATTATCTGCTTATATTTTCCTTATTTAAATTTGTTTTTCCATCACGTAACGATCACTGTTCTCTTCTCTATCTTATCTAACCTCTGACTACCACACACTTGTGGTAGATTCCCCTCACTGACAAGTCCTCCTGATCCATGTTTTGCCTGGCCTTGGATATTGCTATCATACTATCACTTGATCACTTGAATCCTATTATTCATCAATTTGCTCAAGCGGGCGCCAGTAATATTTCCATTTGACGCAGAAAAATAAACATTTTTGTTACTGGTTTTGGCATATCGAACACGCATCGAACAGCTTGCCAGGCTCTGCTGTGCGGACGCTGTACTCTCATTACCTTGTGGGCTCTCTCAGAGGGTGGGTAGAATATTCATGGCAACAGGCAAAGCTGGTTTCTGCTCTGCCGGGTGTATCTGTCAGATACAGATCATGCTATTTTTTGGAAAAAAAAATACACCCTGCAGCAGTCTTTTCCAAGGCCAGCCAGGTACAACGATCCAGAGACTCACACTCACGGGGCAGAGCTGCTACTTGCTCTCCCTGTGACCAGCTGATCACGAGGCGTCCGGGAGTGATGGTGGGTTCTAGTCCTAGCCTGCCACTCCAGCAGAGCCTCGCAAGAAGCCAGAAGAAGCCCCAAACTATGAGGGCACCATTTTCCACATCCGGATTCCCCTCTCCTCAGAGCTCCAACCAGCAGAAGAGCTGATCACAGCAGGCTCGCAGGGCTGCTTTTGCAGCAGCGTGGTTCACCAATAATTGCTCGAGTTTTCAGGTGACTACTAGAGTATCCCACCAGCACGGCAGAGTGCGGGGTGGGATACTCTAGTAGTCACCTCCCATTTATTTAAATTTTTTTCCATGAGGGTCCGGGAAAGCAGTCCCGTTTTACTGAGCACAGTTAAGCCTTTTATATAATTTTTTGGGTGGAGGGGGCATGTCGGGGCGCTCCGCCGGGGTCCCCGACAGTGCCGGGAAGCGAGTTCCCTTCTACCTCCGAAGCCGGCGAGGAATGGATGAACACTCAGGAATCCGATGCAGTTTTAAATGGCTTTACTTATCACAGGTTCAGGCATACAAATCAGCAAAAGGAAAACCCGATGCTTAGGATTCCAGGCTAGAACCCCAGCCACGTGTAGGCCAAGATGGCGACCACCACATGTAAAAACTTCCAAGGGGAATAAATGCTCACAAGGCGAGATTCCACAGGGAAGAAGACAGGGAGAGCGGGAACCGGCTAGTTTATACCCCCCCAACTCAGACCTTCCTCCCATTGTTATGGAAAGCAGGGAGGGTCCAATGCCCTTAGGTAATCCCTCCCTGCATCTCACCTAGGGCCTTTACTGTGCTAATGTTTTGAGCCGGGAATGCCTTTGGAAATGTAGAGAAGGGGGTTTCTGAGATGGCATGTCACTGTACCAAAGACCAACACCAATGCCAGTTAAATATTTCTCCAAGCCTTCACAAGTCTCCTCTACTTCATTGTAGTGTTATATTTTATCAGGGAGCCATGCTTGTTTGTTTGGAAGCAAACAGCATTTCTCTCTGGTCTAATTACTTAGGTGTCCTACGTGGCCAGGCTAATATGCTGGTAAGATCTAGCTAGTCCCACGATGATTGTGATAGCATGGGAGAATATTTATACCAGCTAGTACAGCATACATGGTCGGATAAACTGCCACATTTAGACTACCCCCTTATCTACGGAGTGATTTGCGGGAGGCAATCCAGAGCAGATGCAGCGGCCCTTAGGAGTACTGCAACAGGGGCACAAGCACAAATTCGTAGCATCCTGGACCATTGCAACATAACAATCGCTGATGTAGCATTTGCAAGGTAACATCCACTGATTTACTTATTCCTGTGGTCAGAAGACCAGGCACATCCTGCCTCACCTTAGATGTCAATCATTTGCCAGATGCTTTACAAGTGGGTGTAAATACTTGAGCATTCAGAAACTCCACTGCCCTGAGAACAGCGATCACCTCAGGGCCCTACCTCCAGGGCCTCACAGCGGGTAAGGGCCAGGCCCCAATACTAGCTTCTTATTTTTTTTTTTATTGAAAAAAGCTTTTAGAGAAAGAGAGAGAAATGGAAAGAAATAAAGAACCTGCCATGGAGGAGGGCTGGGGGAGGGGGAGGGAACCAGGGACGTTGGTGGTGGGAGATGGGCACTGGTGGAGGGACGGGTGCTACAACACTGTATGACCAAAACCCAAATATGAACTTTTTAATTGTATATCTTTGTAATTGTAAAAAATAAAAAATTTAAAAAAAAAAAAGAAAAAAGCTTTCATTACTAAAAAATTGCTGAGGTACTAGCAAGCTACCCATGTCATATTTGACATGCCAAATACCAGTAACAATTATAGACCTCATTCCCATGACTGATGGAATGGTTTGAGGCTCTTTATGTTCCGGGAGTGGGGTATGCCCTTGGACTATCTTGCATGTGACAGGACACAAAACTGTTACTGGTGCCCGCTCCAGCAAATTGATGATATAAGGGAAGACAGTGATACAGTGATATCATATAGCCATTATTATTATATTCCTAAAGTAATTCTAAATGAAAGTATGATAATTTTGTAGTCTTTCATACTTCAGTTTTTTGGGACATGTGGGATATGTTAAATGTGACCAGTTCTGTTTCAATCCCTGGCACTGCTTGGAGTTCAAAATTTGCTGGGTTATTCATCTCTGCGCTATTCACTATAGCTAGAATCTGGAAACAACCTAAATGCCCGAGAACAGAGGACTGGCTAAAGAAACTGTGGTTCATCTACACTATGGAATACTATGCGACTGTCAGAAAAGATGAAATTATGAAATTTACCTGCAAATGGATGGACATGGAGTCTATCATGCTGAGTGAAATTAGTCAGAAGGAAAAGGACAGATATAGAATGACTGCATTCATTAATACGATATAAATAGATACCAGTGTTTTAATAAATATGGAAAATGGTAATGGCAGATTAAAACTCACCACTGAATATACACAGAGACTTAAGTGATAAACTCTAAATATCTGCAGGGCTAGCCACAATGTGTAAAATAAGAGGGAGAGAGATGCAGAGACAGAGAGAGAGACAGAGAGAGAAAGAGAGGAAACTGGGGTACCTGCTATTAAGGCGGGTGGGGGGACGGGAGGGAGGGGTACATTGGTGGTGGAAATGGGGCACTGGTGGAGGGATGGGTGCTGGAATACTGTATTACCAAGAACCAATTATGAACACCTTTGTAATTGTATGTTTCCACGGTGGTATAATAAAAAAATTAAAAAAAAAATTGCTGGGGGAAGTGCATCACTGCAGGTTCTAAGACTTGCTGGGTATTGCCCTTAATGCTCCTGAGCATTGCCAGCCACAGCCCTGGAAGTCTTTCAGGGCACCATTGCTGTGTTCAAAACTGACTATTGGCTGTATGCTCATGAATTACCCAGCGTTGCTCATGCACCATATGTGCTGTTGGGGATAGAGCCTGGTTCAGCTGCTTGTAAGACGAAGCACTTTATCCACTGTACTCTCTAGTCCTGTACTTTTTTATATCTATTTATATATTTATCAATACGCTTCCTCTAGATCTGATTATTAATCCTTTGCAAGAAGCTTATAATTCATACGTTTTTTCATGAAAATATAATTTCATCTGCATGTGATTCTCTTATTTATTTAAAATTAGAATTATTGAGGCTGGTCTGATAGCCCAGTGGGTAGGGCGTTTGCCTTGCACACTGCCTGCCTGCACCGGCCCGGGTTCGATCCCCGGCATCCCATATGGTCCCCTGAGCACCGCCAGGAGTAATTCCTGAGTGCAGAGCCAGGAGTAACCCCTGAGCATCGCAGGGTGTGACCCAAAAAGCAAAAAAGAAAAAAAGAATTATTCAAAGCTTAATCTAAAAAATACTTTATTTAAGAGTCTACCCTGAGCCTATAACTCATTTTTATATCATAAACCATTTTTGGTACTTCTGTAATTCTCTATATCGTCCTTAAAATTAACATTTCACAGGCTTTGAAATATGTATTTATGTGTTTCTCTCTTCCAATAATACTGTCTTCAAAGATGGAGACAGGAACAGGGACTGGAGTGACAGTACAGTGGGTACCCAGGTTTGATCCTGGGACCTCATTTGGTCCTCTAGGCCCTTCCAGGAGTAATCTTTAAGAACAGTGTTAGGAGTAAGTCCTGGGCTCTACCAGATAGGCCTGCCACTCACCCTCTCATTCCCCAAACCAAACCAAATCAAACCAAATAACAGGGGCAATGTCTAGATCATGTTTAAGTTTTCTCTCTCTCATACTTTGTGAGTGGGCATTAGAGGTAGAAATCAGAAGGTTTAGGGGCCTTCGAGGCTGTGCTCAGGAGGTTCAGGCCCTTCCTCTAATTCTTGGCAGACTAGGCAATAGTTGAACATCCCTGCCTGAAGATTCGCTGCTGCTCAGGCCCTGCGGTGCAGGATCATCGGGCTACTACAGTGGTGCCCTGAAAGACTTCCAGGGCTGTTGCTGGCAATGCTCAGGAGCGTTAAGGGCAATACCCAGAAAGTCTTAGAAGCCTGCTGTGATGCACTTCCCGCAAATTTTGAACTCCAAGCAGTGCCACAGATTGAACCAGAACTGGTCACATATAAGACATCATCTTAATCCATATGCTACCTTTGCACCTTAATTTTGTTGCAGTTCCTGAAACAAGGTAAATCTTTCAGGCATTTGCATGGAACTGAGTTGAATAAAATTGGGCCTTGCATTTAGATGCCCTAGGTTTATCCCCTGAGCACCACCTGAAGGAACCTTCACCATTAAGCCAGGAGTAAGCCCTGAGCAACACAGGGTGAGGCCAAAAACTAAGCAAAAGAAAGAAGTAGTGATACAGTGTAATTAATATCATCCCACTATATTATTATAATTTTCCTTGATCTAACTTGCCATGCTTGTTCCTGTAATAGATACTTAAAATAAAGGATCTCATTTATAGAAGTAATTAAAAAGGTAAAAGCTACATTCTTAGCACTGCCTCTTTCAGGGTCAGGGGATGAGGTCCATTGTTTTTACTGGCTTTGGCATATCAAATACTCAACGAACAGCTTGCGAGGCTCACTGTGTGGGCAGGATACTCTAGGTAGCTTGCCAGTCTGTTTGAGAGGGGCAGATGGAACGCCTTCAAGAGCATGGAAGAAATAGCTAAAAGGACAAAGAACCTCCGGCTCCGGGCACATCTCTTTGACTCCACCATTCTCCCTGCATTAACAGATGCCTCAGAGACCTGGGCTCTACGAAAGCAGGATGTGAATGCTATTCGGGTCTCCCAAAGAGGAATCAAAAGAGCTATGTTTGTAATATCATGCCTCATTCAAGTGAGAGAAGGAATCTGGAGTTTTGAACTCCGTCAACAATCGAGAATTATGGATGCTGTTTCATTTGCCAAGGCGTCAAAAATCAGATGGGCTGGACATGTGTTGCAACTTGGAGACGACCGCTGGAGGCTACCGATTGGATCCCACAGGATGTTAACATATCACGTGGCCACCCACCTACAAGATGGTAAGATTTCTTCACCAAGATCCTGAATGAACGGTTTGAGGTTCTGTGTATTCCTCGAGAAAGCAGATGCCATTGGGCTATAATGACACGTGACAGTGACAAATGGAGACATTATTGTCACCCGCTCAAGCAAATTGATGAATTTGCTCGATTTGTCAAGTGATCAAATTATCAAGAACTACATGCAAATTTAATAATAGCTTCATCTCTTCTCTTTATTTATTTACTTTTTTATACTTGCTGCCTTAAACAGCAAGATTAATAAAAATAAATGATGCTAGAATGACCATCTTTCTCTTCTCATCAGAAAGGGACTAAAATCTGGCAGTTGAACTGCAAAGAACTTGGACTGCTAAGACTTGTTTACTATTCCTGGCTTCAAAACCAATGTGCTGAATTTCCTTGAGCAATTTCCTTAACCTCTCCATTTGCTTGTATTTCCTGTACTATAAAAGATGCCTATGAGTATTTCACATGAGACTCATGAACATCCTTATTTTCAAGTTAGTACAGAAATGTCCTTATTCACATATATTTTAGAGTAAAGAACTTGGATGTCAGCAAAAATGAAAAGCACCTCCAAGAAGATTAAAATCAGAAGCACAGAAAACTTGAAATCAAATTGGCAATAAATTATAAAAGCTTATTCTGGTTTTATTTTAGTTTTACTAATGAATTTATTGCTATAAACCAATGTAAATCAGTTCAAAACAAGATATTATTTTCCATTAATCTAAGGTATGCCAACTTGTGTGGTCACAATCTAGCAAAATAAGTTTTTTGTATAGCAGTATGTATCATACCTTTATGTTGATACAATAATGTTCAGTAAATTGACTTAAAAATGATTTTCCTACCAAATGATGAATTGTTGAAATTTTTCCTTCTTAATTATATACTTTAAGCTACCTATACGATTAAACACATGGAAGTTACTTGACAAAATATATAGAAAGAAATGGTGGGTGGGGGAGCTGGAGCAATAGCAGAGTGGGTAGGGCATTTGCCTTGCACACGGCTAACTCCAAGTTCTATCTCCTGCATCCCATATGGTCCCCAAGCACAGCCAGGAGTATTTCTTGAGTGCAGAGCCAAGAGTACCCCTGAGCATTGCCGGTAGACCCAAAAAACAATCAGTCAATAAATAAATAAAATTTTTAAAATGGTGAATGATTTTTAAAAACGGAACTTTAAGTTACTGTAATGAACAATGACAAAATCTAAGAGAGTAGCTCATATGACTTCTTATATGTGTATATATTAATATATTATTATCTGAATATTTATGTGGTTTTAAATTCATTTTTGTTGTCATAGAAGAATACAAGGATCTCAGATTGTCACAATTTGTTAGAAAATGAAGTTTATAATTGACTGATAAAAGCATCTTATTTCTATACTCTGATTCTAGAAATATATTTAGAATACATGTTAGATTATAGGGAAGTGAGATTAAACATTAAATATTTGCATATTTTATAAGCAATCTTGCTAATTGAAGATATTTATTCTTCCCAGTAGCCCCTGTTTACATTATGAATGGAGGGGTGGGTTTTCTTTCCCAAGAGAGAAAACTCTTTATTTGCTATAGATTCAAAGGAAGAAGCCAACTACCGTCTATGTGTCTGCTCATTTTGGGTTCTTTTTCTACATTGTTGATAGAGATAGCTTTTAGAAAATCACTAATGGAGGATCCAAAATAAAAAACAAAAAAAAAAGGAAAGAGAGAATCATTTATGACAAATGGTGAAGCAGCTTTTATTAATGTTAAAAAGTATAAATTTAGTCAAATAATTAAATTTTCATGAATTGTTTCTAACTTGACATTTTGTTCTGCCTTTCAATGAATTCTACTAGTGGGTATTTTAACTACTGTAATCTTATTTCAATATCAATGCCCATATTTCCATCCTCTTAAGCCTTTCCTTACAGAATGTTTTCAAATTCGTATTATAGTTCTTATCACATCCCACACTATGAGAAATATTTATATATTTACACACATATGCTCTTCTAAGGTGAATACACATACGGCAGTAACAGCATAGAACTAGAGAATGTTATGTATAAGAAATCCAGTGTTATGAATTCAGTGGTGCAAGATTCCATCCTGGAGCATAGTGCTTCATTCAGTCAGCCTTTCAGTAACTGCTTACTGAGCACTAATTGTATGGTGAAGGGAGAGGATCTTGAACCTAGGCCATTCTGAGGCCAAATGATGGAGTGGTAAAAGGATTTACCAAGGGTGAGACTTTTAAGCAAGACTAAGATGAGTTTGTTAAAGAAAAGTTCAGTGTTCTGCATGACACAGTGAAAGCCTCCAAAGAGAGACTTGACTTGAGCACCTTCTTTGGGAGCTTTTATTACAGGCCTTTAGGTTATTTACACAGCAAATTTCTCCTTTTATGGATTAACCAGTTCCGGAACTGGGTGACTTAAGAGATGTACAGCAAAATCTGGGAACAGAATGATACGGATATGAAATATTCTGAGCCAATCTTGGGATTTGAATGGAAGAACTGAGTGACAGGGAAGTACATAGACCGTTCCGGGCACAACTTGTGTTCACAGCTACTGTATCAGTATGTGTGGCATTTTAGATATAGGATTTAGATCAAGCTTCTTAGTGGCTTAAGTAAGACCAATTCAATAATAATTTTCTCAATTTAAATGACCAAAATTCATGAGTAAATTTTAGCAACCTCATTATAATATTGAACAGTCAGTAAATATAATCGAAGAGAGCTTAAGACAATAACATTGAATTATCTTTAAAATTATGGAAAAATCTGAGTGAGAAAATCCTCCTTTTTACGGGAGCATGGGTAGTTAGATATTCACATCCACTGTTTATTTTGAGAGATAAACTCATAAAATAGTTTTTGAGGTGTATTTTCGTGCAAGTACTAAGATGCTCAAAATGCTGATCCATTTCAATGCAACTTTATATTTAGGAAACAATTTTGAAAAAGAATTCAAAGCTTATGTGCCCACACTTCCTAAAATTTTTCAAATAGCATATCATATATAAATAGAAAAAAATTAATGGAGCTTTAATCAAAAACACTGTCACTGTATCACTGTCTTCCCGTTCATCATCAATTTGCTCGAGCGGGCACCAGTAACATCTCCATATGTCCTGTCTCATGCTAGGAGAGCCCAAGGGCATCTGCTTGCTTCAGGAACATAAAGAGCCTCAAACCATTCCATCCGGTCATGGGAATGAGGTTTAAAATTGTTACTGGTATTTGGCATATCAAATACGACACGGGTAGCTTGCAAGGCTCTGCCGTGATGGGAGTACATGAAACTAAAAAAGTTTCTGCACCTCAAAAGAAACAATGACCAAGATACAAAGACAGTCCACCGAATGGGAAAGAATATTCATCTAATACCCATCTGATAAGGGGTAAATATCCAGGATATATCAGGCACTGGTAGAACTTTACAAGAAGAAATCAGCCAACCCCATCAAAAAATGGGGAGAAGAAATGAATAGAAACTTCGACAAGGAAGAAATTTGAATGGTCAAAGACATATGAGAAAATGCTCATAATCACTTATCATCAGAGATGCAAATCAAATCAACAATGAGATATCATCTCACACCACAGAGACTGGCACATATTCCCATTGTTATTGCTCCGTTTTGGAAGGGCCACACCCACCAGTGTTCAGGCTACTCTTGGCTCTGTGCTGTGTTATTGTGCTGGGAACAACAATCTTGGGTTGTTCTGTGTGATACCAGGCACTGGGAGGAACCAAACTCGAGCCTACCCCATGCGAAGCCTGTGCTCTAGCTAGCTGAGCTCTCTCCAGCCCCAAAGTTACACATCTACTCTAACGCCACATTCCATATTCTAGGGGCTAGAGAAATAGGTAAGACCTTTGCCTTGTACAAGACTAACCTGGGTTGGATCCCTGACACCCCACATGGTTCCCTGAGCACTGTCAGAAGTGATCCCTGAATACAGAGCCAGAAGTAACCTCTGATAACAACCAGAAGTGGTCCAAAAGAACAAACAAAATTCCATATTCTCTCCTTGGCTAGACACTCCTACATTTAGAATCATGGAACTTCAATCTTTGTGCCACTACTTCCTTACTACTATGCCCTGCCGGCGCTAGGTGCCCAGGTGAACTCTGCCTGGGCAGGGCGAAGCCAGAGGAAACTCTGGTGGAGGTCCATAGCGGTCCTGACGTGCACATCGGTCGTCCAACCTGGGTATAGGGGCGAAAGACTAATCGAACCATCTAGTAGCTGGTTCCCTCCGAGAGTTTCCCTCAGGATA
Source organism: Cryptotis parvus (assembly GCA_021461705.1). Classification (NCBI taxonomy): domain Eukaryota; kingdom Metazoa; phylum Chordata; class Mammalia; order Eulipotyphla; family Soricidae; genus Cryptotis; species Cryptotis parvus. The sequence goes on from JAJIBD010031367.1 coordinate 20,141, forward strand.
GCTGGCGCTCTCGCACGAACTGAACCCCGCAGTTTTATCTGGTAAAGCGAATGATTAGAGGTCTTGGGGCCGAAATCAAAATCATAAAGCAAATCATTTCCTCTAGTTTAGAAACGAAAAGAAAAACCTGATAATATATCCAACAATATGTACCTACTATTGCTATGTGAAGGGTGCTCCAGTATTCTGTGGCAATATTTTATCGGAAAGATTAAGATTCCTAAGTAAGTCCCATTATTTTGTGGAAGGACTGTGCCATGCACTTTTATTGGGCAATTTTATACTTTATTTTACTTATATTCCCCAAAACATTGGAGATAGAAACTGAGGTTCCCAGTGACAATAATGTGTGCAAAGTCACATAGCCAAGTAGCAGGGCCAGGATTCAAATTCTCATTTATCTTATTTGAAAGCCAAGATATTTTTTTAAGTCAGGTTTCTGAAATCTAGGACATTTTTCATTTCTCTTAGTAAAATTTACCTTGGGCAGTCAATTCACCCAAATTTGCTAAAAGTCTGATTCTTTTAATTAATTATTTTAGGATGGAAATAGGGTTTCATTTCATCTTTTAATTATGTTTTCAAAGTGTAAATTTGACCTTCAGGCTTTAGCATGGGAATAGATATACCAATCATTGGAAAGGTTGTCTTGGAATTAAATAAAACAGTTCTCTAATAGAGCTGTAGAGTTGCAACTTAACGAGAACATTTATATAAGCTTTTGGAGTGAACTCAGTGCTCACTGGAAATCTACTGAATTCAGTTTTTGCTCTTAATACATACTAATAATTCAGAATTTCTTGAGAAGAGCTTGAGAGTTCAGTATAAAATAAATAATATGGAAGAAGCTTTTCTGGACTTATTCCTGATTGTCACAGCTAACAAATTATTGATCCTAAGAATTATTTATCAAGGGTACTGTTGGCAATAAAATAAAATATGCCATCATTCAAAATTTAATGATATAAACAGCTAGATTTACCCAACCTGACCAGGCTAACTTGCCAGTCTCCCATCTGTGCCAATCATAATAAGCAAAACTGACCTCATGCCAAGATTTGGGAGTATAAAGCAGAGACTATTACAAGGTTTCCATTCTATAATTTCGTATTAGGTTGCTCTACTCTTTTCCCCATGTAAATAAATGAATTTTTTTCACATATGAGGTATATTAAATTCAGAGATCAAACTGGATAAGCACTTGGCTGAGTCTGCACAACTATTTATGTTATGAGTATAGACAAGTTAAAGTCATGACTGCTCTTTTGAAAGTTTATAATTAAGCTTTCCATCCAAAAATGTTTCATTGACAATAAACCTAAAATTTGGTACTACCTTTTCAGACGATCACAAGAAAAATTCTCATTACAAACTCACCAACCTATCTATGAGCATGTGCTAAGATTTAATAACTAAATAACTCTAAATTGAAATTGTGGAGGGACATATTACACAATTAGAAAAATACTATGGGTCTGAAATATCTAGAGAGGATATTAGTTTGTTCAAATTCTGTAATTTATAATTCTGTAAGTATTAAATTAATAAATTAGCCTTCTTAAATACTACTATAAAGAATCTGCATTATATATTTTCTCTCCTTACCTAAATAAGATAACTCACTCAGATTATATATATTTATACACATATAAATTTTTAATATTTTTAAATTTTACAGTTTTTATATGATCATGATTTATAATTTTACAACACTATCAATGATAAAGTTTCAAACATGCATCATTACAACACCACATATCTCATCAGAGTGTCTCTTTCTCTTCACAGTTGTCTCAGGAAATTTTTTAAAAGATAAATTTTAAAAATAATAATCTATGCCAAAGAGATGGTAAAGGGGATCAGGAACCTGTTTGCAAGTAGCCTACCCCAGTTCATTCCCAAGCATTGAATATGATCCTCTTAGCACACCAAGATTGGCCCTTGAACACAAGACCAGGAGTGGCTTCTAAGCATTTTCAATGTCCCCTCCTTTTCTCCCCTAAATAGTGGTATTCTGTGTCCTCATTTATAATTTTTAAAATTTGAGTTTCTTTTTTTTCTTGTTTTTTATATATTTTAGCACTGAAAATCAAACCCAGGTTTCATAATTTAAGATATGTACATTACCACCAGATACTTCCTTGGATCTATACTTTGAATCTCTTTAACAAAGTCTTTCCCAGCATCAATTGGTTGTCTAGAGAATTAACTGAAATGATGGAAGGGTGCTTGTTGAACATAGAATTCAAACAATGAGTTTAAAATGCTTGTGGGGTATTTTTGTACCTTTAGGGGAGAAACCCTGGACAATGATTTTTGAGCCACAATAGACCACGACAATCTGATTTTAAGAACTCTGTATCTTTCGTATAGTGCCTCATGTCTCTGTATTCTGATAAGTCCTGACAACTGTTATATGTAATATGTTAAGTATAAATCATAGTAACATGAACATAGAACATGAGTAAAATACTGCTTTCTCTACATTTATCATACATATTTCTTCTCTTGTCCAATAATGAGCTGGTGAGAAACTGAAAACTTTTATTTGTTTCAAGAAAGAAACAGTTTATACATTCTTAATGATAACTCAAATCTCAAACTTTGGGATGTGAGGGGAGATCTGGCTGCGACATCTGTCACCCCATTGATCGCCAGGGTTGATTCAGCTGATCTGGCTGGTTAGACGGGTGTCCCCTTCCTCTCTCACCACTCAATGTGCTTCCCTCCCTAAGCTGCATGCTCGGTAGAAGGACAGCCTATATAAACAGTACCTGTCTTTGGTCCAGGGTATACGAGTAGCTGTGCTCCCCTGCTAGAACCTCCAAACAGGCTCTCAAAATTTGGTCAAAAGGCAAATGTTTTATTATTACTATCAGAGTAGTTACAATTTCCACCAGAAAACATATATTTCTTAATTCTACTAATATAACTAGAACATATTCATAATTTCATTCTTTTCAACTCAGTTCAACAAATACTTTACTGAATAGTCGGTCTATAAAAATAATTGTGCCAACCACTGGAATGCAAAACTTAAAGATGAATCTATAATTCCAGTCATTAGAAACAACAAGCAGTAACAACACAGCTAAGATTAAAGGAAACTAGATTTCTCTATAACACCTATTATCTTAAGTATGTAATCTAGAATGTTTTGCTTGAATATGAGAGAACAATTTAAAAATAAATTGAGTGGGGTCAGAGTGATAGTAGAGAAGATAGGCCAGTTGTCTTGTGTACAGCTAACCTGGGTTCAATCATGAACATCCCAACTGGTCCCCTGTGCACTTACAGGAGCAATTCCTGAGTACAGAGTAACCCCTAATCATAACCAAGAATGACTCCCCCAAAAAATAACAATAAATTGAAAAATTGCAAAATTGAATGGTTAATGGTTCATCTTTCATATATGTGTATATATATATACATATATATGAACCTTCTCAAATATTTATCATTACATTACTTAGTCTGTTCCTAGGCAACTCTGTTCCTAGGGCAAGTCAATTTGATACCACTCATTAATATCTTCTTTTAAATTTTTTATTATACCACCATTAAATATACAATTACAAAGAAGTTCATGTTAGGGTTTCAGTCATACAGTGCTCCAGCACCCATCCCTCCACCAGTGCCCATTTCCCACCACCAATGTCCCATGATTCCCTTCCCCCTCCCCCAGCCTGCCTCTATGGCAAACACTTTGCCTCCCTTTTCTCTCTCTCTGTCTTTGTCTCTGTCTATGTCTCTGTATCTCTCTCTGCTTCTCTTACACAATGTGACTTGCAATACGCACATTTAGAGTCATCATGTATATCTCTTTTCCTACGCTCAATGCTCAGTTCTAAGTTGGTATTATCACTTGATCACTTGATCACTCGAATCCCGTTATTCATCGATTTGTTCGAGCAGGCGCCAGTAACAATTCCATTGGACCCTATCACGTGCCAATGTAGACCAATGGCATCTGGTTGATTGAGGAATATGAAGAGCCTCAAACCGTTCCTTCAGGGTCTTAACAAGGAAGTCTGACCATCTTGTAGGTGGGCGGCCACGTGATCTTTTGACATCCAATGGGATCCAGTTGGTAAAGGCTCTAGTCCAGCGGTTGTCTCCAAATCGCATTACATGTCCAGCCCATCTGATTTTCGAAGCCTTGGCAAACGAGAAAGCATCCCTGATTCTGGAATAGCGACGGAGGTCAGAACTCTAGATTCCTTCACTCACTTGAGTGAGACGTGATATTCCAAGCATAGCTCTTTCGATGCCTCTCTGGGAGACCAGAATAGCATTCTCATCCTGCTTTCGTAGGGCCCAGGTCTTTGAGGCGTATGTTAATGCAGGGAGAATGGTGGAGTCGAAGAGATGTGCCCAGAGCCGGAGGTTCTTTGTCCTTTTAGCTATTTCTTCGATGCCTTTGAAGGCATTCCATGCCGCTCTCTTCCTCCTGCACAACTCAGGTTTTAGGTCGTTCATCATGTTGACTTCTCGACCTAGGTACACATAACTGCTGCATTCAGAGATGTTTGTTCCATTGAGAGTGAATGGGGCCTCTGGAACTAGTTCATTTCTCATGAACATAGTTTTCTTCAGATTCAGCTGTAGACCTATCTTTCCACATTCTCGGTCAAAGTCAGCCAGCATTTGTGCCACTTGGCTAATGTTTGGTGTTATTAGAACGATGTCATCAGCGAAGCGGAGGTGGTGTAGTTGCCAAACATCTATCTTCACTCCCAATCCTTCCCATTCTAATTGTCTCATGATGTTCTCGAGGGTGGTGCTGAAGAGTTTTGGTGAGATGGTATCACCCAGTCGAACCCCTCATTTAACATCAAAGATCACTTCTTTGTAGAATGGTGAGATCCTGGTGGTGAATCCGTAATGCAGCTCAGGAAGGATCTTGATGTATTGGGTTTGAACGCCCTGTTTGACTAGGGCTTCGATGACTGCTTCAGTCTCCACAGAATCAAAGGCTTTCTGTAAATCAATGAACGTGAGACAGAGCAGCATCTTGTACTCCCTACAAACCTCAATGAGCTTGGTTACTGTGTGGATATGGTTGATTGTGCTGAATCCTTTCCGGAAACCTGCTTGCTCGCATGGTTGTCCTTCATCTAATGTTCTGCTAATCCTGTTCAGGATAACTCGTGTAAACAGCTTGTAGATGACAGACAACAGGCAGATGGGGCTGTAGTTGCCGATGTCGTGAATGTCTCCCTTCTTGAACAGTAGAACTGTCCTGCTGGTTTTCCATTGGGAGGGCACCTTGCATTCGGACAGGTAGCGTGTGAAGAGCCGAGCTGGTGTACTGATGAGTACCAATGGCAGATTCTTCAGGTGTTCGGGTCCGACTTTGTCAGGACATGGTGCTGTTCCCTTCTTTACCAACGAGATGGCATGTCGGATTTCAGAAGGGAGAACATTGGGAATGACATATCCATCCTGTGGAATTTGGTATGTGGGCAGTTGGATGTGGGTATCAAAGAGATTTGAGTAGAAGTCCTGGATAATCTTCTCCATTGCATTTCTGGAAGATGTGATAGATACATCAGGGCATCAGAGGGCAGTCATCTTGGTCTTATAGTTGGCGAAGGACAGGTGGGCAGTGCGAATGCTTTTCCTGGCTTCTGCTGCATCTTCCAGTATTTCTGCTCTTCTGTCTTTGAGGTCTGCTTTTATTGCTTCTCTGCACTGTTTAGCCAGCTTCGACGTTAGCATTTGGTCTCCTGAGGCTCGCGCCTTGCCACATTGGCGAATGAGCTCAAGAGTTTCTGAACACAAGCGTCCTTTTGTGTCTTTCTCTCTCTCGGCATTCTTCGCACAATCATGGAGGTGCTGAAAAAGTCGGTTGTATTCTTCATCGATGTCGTCAATGATGGTATCTTCCCATGTTGCTGCAATGGTGCCAAAGAGTTCCCAGTTGGTGGTCGCTCTGGGAGTTCTCTTCTTAAACTTTGCAGCTTTTTCTCCCCGCTGCGGGAAGTAGAATTTTGCACGAAGGAGACGGTGGTCCAATCCTGTTTGGAATTTGGGGACGACAGCAACATCGGTCAGACAAAACCGTCGATTGAAGATGATGTGGTCAATTTCATTGTGGAACTGTCCGCCAGGAGATTCCCATGTCTAACGTTTCGCTTCAGCCTTCTGAAACTGTGAGTTCCCATGAATAGTCTTGGTGGACATAATGAACTCAGATAGTCTCTCACCCTGTTCGTTCCATTCTATGCCATGGGTCCCGATGTGGAGTTCTTCAGCCGATCTTCTCGGTCCTATCTTGGCAATAAAATCACCGACTATGATCTTGTAGAAGGTGTGATCTTTTTATAGAACTCCTCCAATTCCATGTAGAATTTCTCAATTTCATCTTCTTTGTATGTGGATGTTGGTGCATAGGCAATGAAGATAGAAATTGCTGGCAGTGGGCCACATCTCCTCAAGTGTAATCATCCTATTCGGTTTGTTAGGCATTCAAATGAATCAATGTTGACAGCCATGTTCGTGTTGGTATTATCATTTCCAATAATTGTTCACACATTGTTCCCTTCTCTGTCTTACCTATCCTCTGACTTCCACACTCTTGTGGCTGATTCTACCTACTGAAAAGACCTCCTGAACCATATATTGCCTGATATTGGTATCATATCATGGCATTGGATATTGGTATCATACTATTTTTATATCCTGCAAATATATTGGATATTGGTATCATGCTATATTTTATATCCTGCAAATATATTGGTATCATACTATTTTTTATATCCTGCAAATAAGTGCAGTCATTCTATATCTGTCCTTTTCCCTCTGGCTACTTACACTCAGCATGATCCTCTCCAAGTCCATTCTTTATAGGCAAATTTCATAACTGTTTTCTCTAACAGCTGCATAGTATTCCATTGTGTAGATGTACCAAAGTTTCTTTCTCCAGTCGTCTGTTCTCGGGCATTCTGGTTGATTCCATATTCTGGTTATTGTGAATAGTGCTGCTATGAACATAAAGGTGCAGATGGTGTTTCTACTGTGTGTTTTAGTCCTCTCAGGGTATATTCCCCAGAGAGGTATGGCTGGGTCAAATGGAAACTCAATTTCTAGATTTTGGAGAAATATCCGTATTGTATTTCATAAAGGCTGTACCATTAGACATTCCCACAACAATGAATGAGAGTCCCTTTCTCCCCACAGCCATGCCAGCACTTGTTTTTTCTGTTTTGTTTTGTATCTTTTTGCTTTTAGGGTTATGCTCGGCGATGGTCAAGGGTTAGTTACCCCTGGCTCTTCACTTGGGAATTACTCCCCGCGGTACTCAGGGGACCATATGGGATGACGAGAATCCAACCCAGGTTGGCTGCATGCAAGGCAATGCCCTACCTGCTATACTATCGCCTCCAGCAGCACTTGTTCTTGCTCTTTTGGATATGTGCCAGTCTCTTTGGTGTGAGATGATATCTCATTGTTGTTTTGATTTGCATCTCCCTGATTAGTTATGATAAGCATTTTTTCTATACCATTTGACCATTCACATTTCTTCTTTGTCGAAGTTTCTCTTCATTTTTTCTCCCCATTTTTGGGATGAGATTGACTGTTTTCTTCTTGTAAAGTTCTACAGTGCCTGATATATCCTGGATATTAACCCATTATCAGATGGGTATTGGGTGAATATTCTTTCCCATTCTGTGGACTGTCTTTGTATTTTGATTGCTGTTTCTCCTGAGGGGCATAAGCATTTTAGTTACATATAGTCCCATATGTTTCTTTTTGCTTCAGTCATTTTGTTAGTGGTGTTTCATCTTTTGAAGATATCTTTAGCTTTAATGTCGTGGAGGATTTTTACTGTATTTTCTTCTATGTACTTTATTGATTCAGGTCTGGTATTGAGATCTTTAATTCATTTTGATCTACCCTTTTGTTCATGGTGTTAGAGGTTCAAGTTCAGTTTTTTTACATAGTGTCCCAGTTTTCCCAGCACCTCTTGTTGAAGAGACTTTCCTTACTCCATTTTGTACTTTTTGCTCCTTTATCAAAGATGGAATGATCATGTATTTGAAGATGGGTGTCAGGGTACTCAACTATTTTCCATAGGTCCACAAGACTGCTTTTGCTCCAATACCATGCAGTTTTAGTTACTACCATTTTGTAGTACAGTTTGAAGTTGTGAAAGGTGATGCCTCCCATCTTCTTTTCCCCAAGGATTGCTTTAGTTATCCGTAGGTGTTTATTAATCCATACAATTTTAATGAGTGTTTGGTCAATGTCTTTGAAGAAGTCATGGGTATACTTACAGGGACCACATTGAATCTGTATAATGCTCTGGGACTATTACCATTTTGACAATGTTACTTCTCCCAACCTACAAGCAAGGAATGTGTTTCCATTTCTTCGTGTCCTTTTATTTCTTGAAGCAGCGTTTTGTAGTTTTCTTTGTACAGGTCCTTTACAATCTTAGTTAATCAAATTCCTAGGTATTTGATTTTCTGTGGCACAATTGTGAATGAGATCCTTTTCTAAATAACCTTTTATTCTCTTTTGTTATTTGTATATAAGAAACCCATTGATTTTGTACCCTGCCACTCTACTATAAGTATTGTTTCTAGGAGCTTTTGGTAGAGAGATTAGAGTTTTCTAGGTATATCATGTCATTTGCACATAGCAATAGCTTGAATTTTTCCTTGCCTCTCTGGATGTCCTAAATATCCTTTTCTTCTCTGATTGCAGTTGCAGTACCTTCAGTACTATATTGGATAGAAGTGGTGAGAGTGGGCAGCCTTGTCTTGTCCCCAAACTTAGGGGAAGGCTTTCAATTTTTCCCCATTGAGAATGATGCTTGCTGTGGGCTTTTGATAGATGGCTTGACTATATTGAGGAAGGTTCCTTCAATGCCCATTATATGGACAGTTTTTATCTTGAATGGGTGTTGGAACTTGTCAAATGCTTTCTCTGTACCTATTAATATGATCATATGTTTTTTTTTCTCTTATTGATGTGATGTATTATGCTGATTACTTGTGAATGTTGAATCATCCTTGCACTCCCAGAATGAATCATACTTTTGTCATGATGTACAATATTTTTGATGAGTCTTTTTGGATTCTGTTTGCTACTATTTTGTTGAAAATCTTAGCATCTATGTTCATCAGGGACCTTGGTCTGTAGTTTTCTTTTTTATGATATCTCTGTATGCTTTGGGTATCAGGGTGATATGTGCCTCATAGAAACTATTTGGGATTGTTTCTGTTTCTTTTATTTCCCGAAAAGAACTTGAAAAGGAATGGCAGTAGGTCCTCTTTAAAAATTTGGAAGAATCCACTGGTAAATCCATCTGGACCTGGGCTTTTGTGTTTGGGCAGACTTTTAATTACTGTTTCAATTTCCTCGATGGTTATAGGTTATTCCAGTATTGTAGATATTCTATTTCAGTCAAGGGAGGATAAGGGACTGCAGGAATTTGTTCATTCCTTTCAGGTATTCTTGTTTCATGACATACAAACTCTTATGAGCTTTTGAATTTCTGTGGTTTCTGTTATGATGTCCCCCTTTTCATTTCTGATCCTATTTACTTGGGTTCTCTCTTTCCCTTTCCTTTCAATTCTTCCAGGTGGTTTGTCAATTTTGTTTATTTTTGCAAATAACCAGTTCTTGGTGTCATTAATTTTGGAGTTTTGGGGGAATTCTACTTTGTTGATTTATGCTCTAAGTTTTATTGTTTCTTTCTTTCTGCCTGGGTTAGGCTCCTTTTATTGATCTTTTTCTAAGATTTTGAGCTTAAGTCAGGTTATTTATGAGAGCTCTTTCTTCTTTTTCTGATGCATGCTTTCAGTGCCATGAATTTTTCTCTTAACACTTCTTTCGCTGTATCCCATAAGTTTTTATAGTTCATGTCTTCATTTTCATTTGTTTCCAGGAATCTTTGGGTTACTCCTTTGATTTCTTCTATGATCCACTGATTGCTCAGCAGTGAGGTGTTAAGTTTCCAGGTGTTTGGCTAGACTTTCTGTTTTTGTGTGTGGTTATCTGCTAATTTGAGTGCACCATGGTCTGAAAAAATAGTTGACACATTTTTATCTTCTTGTTTTTTTTACCACTGTGAGATATACAATTACAAGTATGTTTATAATTGGGTCTCTGTCATACAGTTTTCTAGCACCTATCCCTCGACCAGTGCCCCATTCCCACCACCCACATCCAAACACTCCCCCTACCCAACCCCAGCCTGCCCCTATTGCAGGCACCATTTTCTTCTCTTTTTATCTCTCTGTCACTGTATCTGTATTTCTCTCTCTTCTCTCACACTTTGTGGCTTGCCCTACAGATATTAATGGGTTATGTCTCTATGTGCATATTCAATAGTGAGTTCTAGTGTGACATCATAATTCCCCATTGCCCATGACCTCTCCAGTTTTTGCAACTAGAATGATCATAAAATTCCATTATTGTCTAAGATTGTTGCACGGTCATGGAGCAGCCGCTTGCCAGTGCAGCTGTGGGTCTGGAGTGTCTCTCTTCCGGCTGTTGTCTGTGGTGTCTGGGAGCTCGCAGCCACGCCTACTGACATGGAGGTGTAGGAACGGGTGGAGGAACCCAAACCCTGCTCCAAGTCTGGCCAGTGTGGCCCCCTGCATGTGAGAGTGAGCCCTAGGAGCTATGTAGGACATGGCCGGGGCTGGCCGAGCATTTTACCGTCCTCCAGAACTCTCCAGAACTCCATGGGGCACTCCACATGAGGCCGAGCTGTGCAGCTGTGGGTCTGAAGTCTCTAACTTATTGATTTTATGGAGGTTTATTTTGTGGCTCAGCATGTGCTCTATCTTGGAGGTGTTCCATGTGCACTGGAGAAGAATATGTATTCAACCCTTTTGGGATGAAAACCCTGTACATACCTACCAGCCCTCATTCTCCCATTTCTTCCTTCAGGGACAGTAATTCCTTGATGATTTTACATCTTGTGGGTCTATCAATCATTGTAAAGCAGTGTTGAAATCTCCAACTACAATTGTATTACTGTCAATGTCTTCTGTGAAGTCTATTAGCAGTTTCAAGTATTTTTCTGGCCTCCTGTTTTGGTTTGTATATGTTTAGGACTGTAATTTCTTTCTGATATAGATATTCCTTAAATATTAAGAAATGGCCATCACTGTCCCTTGTAATGTTTTTCAGCCTGAAGTCTATATTGTCTGATACTAGTATGGCCACACCGGCCTTTTTGTAGGAGTCATTTGCATGGAGAACTGTCTTCCAGCCCTTGACTTTGAATCTGTGTTTGCTCTGGTACTCAGATGCGTTTCTCGTTGGCAGCAGAACATTGGATTCAGTTTTTTGATCTATTTTGCCACTCTGTGTCTCTTAGTTGGTGCATTTAGGCCATTGACATTGAGAAAGATTATTGTCATGGGATTTTGTGCCATCTTTCTGAATAAACTTGTTGTAAATTTGGGGTTTGTCTTACCTTACAGTAGTTCCTTTAGTCCTTCTTAAATTGGTTTTTAGTCTATGAAATTCCTGAACTGTTGCTTATCCAGGAAGTGGTGTATCTTACCTTCAAATCTGAATGTGAGTCTAGCTGGGAAAAGAATTCTTGATGATACTTTCATTTCATTGAGACTTTTCATGATATTCCACTATTGTCTTTGGGCTTAGAGAGTTTCATATGAAAAGTCTGATGTAAATCTTAGGGATGCTCCTTTGTATGTAATTTTCTTGTTAGATCTTGCTGCTTTCAGTATTCTATTTCTATCTATGGTTCTTGTCATTCTTATTAGGATGTGTCTTAGAGTATTCTTATTTGGATTTCTTTTAGCTGGTATCTTTGGGCCTCCTGAATCTGGGAGCAAGCACACTTTAGTTGCTGGAGTGTTTCAGCAATGATTACTTTGATAATTACTTCCTCATCATGATTTTCCTTCTGTCCCTCTGGGATTCTACCTCTAATGATCCTTATGGTATTCCATTTGGCTTCATCTTGGTTATCTCTTATCTGTTCATTTATTGTGAGTCTTTTTTCTATCACCTGCTGTTGTCTAGAATGTCTCTGCACCTCATCTTGGAGCTCACTAATTCTGTCCTTAGTGGTTCATACTCTGCTGTGGAGGTCTTTGGAGTTTTTCAGCTCATCTACTACATTTTTGATATTTGTTATTTCTGCTAGTATTTTCAATTCAATTTTCCTCACTTCTGCTCAGACGTCCTCTTGCATTTTATTAGCTCTGTATTCCATCGCTTTTTGAGCATCCTTATGCATCCTTAACTGCTCCCTTCAAAATTCCTTGTCAGAGATATTATACAGATCATCACTATTGCTTGGCTCATCTTGGTAAGCATCCAGCTCACTGAATTTGGTAGAATTCTGCATTGCTTTACCATTACAACCTTTACATGTTGCAAATTGTGTGTTCTTGTGTGGATGTGCAGTACAGTGAGAGTTTTTGATGGCTCTTCATAGAGTTTTGTGGGAGGTGGGGAATATTGAGGCTAATAGTCCCTGATAATGCTTTGTAGCATATACATTAACTAAATACTTTGCACGGACACTAGCATGTCTGCGCTGTTTTGAGTTTTGGGATGTGAAAACTGCAAGAGTCCTGATACCTTTTCGTTTGCCCAGGGGTTGGCATTGGGTCTGGGTGGAGGGGAAATTCAGGACGCACCTGAGATGGGGGCAGTGGAGTCAAGTGGTGGGTTGGCATGGAGAGAGTGCTGGGTTGTTGGATGACAGGTTTAGCTAGTTTGGGAGCTTTGCTGTTTTACCCACTCCCAGCTTCATCTACTTAAGCCAAGGTTCATTCTAATGAGATCTCTCTTCTATATAAAGCGCTGCTAGAGGGTGTGGCAGTTACAGAAGTCACCTTGACTCTGAATAACTTCTGACTTATACATCTACTAAGACTTCTATGTTTTCTAGATTGAGCACAGCTCCTCTTTATACCCACTGCATGCAGCGTGGAACAGTTATAATTTACCAGGAGACTACCACCCTGGGTACATTGAGACCATCTTTAAGATTATAGGAAGGATCATACTAGTTTGCTCTCAAGCAGGCAAGTGTGAGCTTTCCAGTATACGGAGAACAGGATACTCAGAATCACCCAGGTGCAGATAATAAATAAGAAGGACCTTGTGGGTACCATCTAGATTACATGAAGTCCATGAATTAAAAATGTATTACTTTATACCAGCCCCCCTCTCTCTCCCCAGTGTTTTACATAAGAGATAATCTCAGTAGGATTATTCCTTGGCATAACCTTTGTTTATACCTATAATAGAGTATGGCACCGCCCTTCTACAATCTGTTTAGGGTTCTTTGTTGACAGGCCCCTCCCTGTCACAGAATTACTTTGGTGTATATAAGGGGACTGACTTGAGGCCCCTTGGCCTTTTTTTTCCCTTCTTTTGGGTAGGACTCCTCTTGGGTGAGATCCTCTCTTTGATGGGAGACTTAGGCTCTTTTGTATGATCTAAGTTCAGACCAGAGCTAAAGTTCTTTCATTATATTGGATTGCTGTGGAAGAGCTTTTGTACTATTAAAGGTCTTTTTTGGAACTGTGCCAGACTTGTGAGTTTTCATCCGCCTCCCCGGCGTTCTCAGAGATAGAAGAGAACTTCTGTCCTGACACTATCAGGGACCCCAGCAGGTTCCCGGCACTGGGTCCCAGCAGCAGAACTTGGGTGCTCCAGGCCAGTGAGCTCCTTTGTGCTCATTAATATTTTTATCAAAATAACTTCCCAGGTATGATTTATATTTGATTAGCAGCATTGCATTAGGAATAATGGCAAGTTGACTGGACACAGAGCTAACTGGGGATATGGAGAATGTTTAGAATTGTATTTCCATTATCAAACTGAGAACATAAGAAGGGCATAAACTATACCAATCCTGGACACAAAGTTGTGAGCTTGATGATGTCATAATTTTGCTACACACAAGGATTCATATCTGATTATCTCTCTTGTCTATTTTGAGGTGTCACAGCCTTAATATAAAATGCGCAATTTAAAAGCCTGAATTTACCTTCTATTGTCACACTATCTTTTCTATATTATTATGCTGCCTTAATTTTTTTTCTATAGTTCAACTCTAATTTTCTTGGAAGACATTGATTGTCTATTGCTTGCCATGGCTAGGATGAAATAAAAATAAATTAGCTTACACTAGTGTTTTGTATGAAAAACTTCTTTCTTTTATTAAAAATCAATTGTCAAACTGAAAGAAATGACACATATGGTAGTGTTTATTGTATCTAACCACACACATCATTTTTCTCTTCTTTCTTGTAGTAACAAACTTTCCTTGCAGAATTTCAAGTCCATGAATTTTAAATGAAACTCAGTTTCAAAATCACCATTGTCATGTCTCTAGCAGATGCTAGACCTGGTATGGCACAGCACAACCAGAATTCGGCAGTGACTACACATGCATCATGCATGTAGCAACTTTATTTCCCACTTTGGGATCTTATATATGATTTCAAACATATAGGGCACATTTAATCACTTTCAACTACAAAGCAATTACGTTATGAACTACAAAACATCTACTTATCTCATATCCCAGCCACAAGTAAATTCCAGAGTTACCTCTTTACGAGTACATTAACCTTAGAAAATTAACAGAGCCGTGCCAGACCCAGCCATACCCAGACCTAAGGGGGCTCAAGGCATTCCTTGTGCTCTGTGACTGTGCTTTGGCAGTCAAACCCCACTGATCAGGGCCTCACTCAGTCTGTAGCTCCCCAGGAGACCACTGACTTCCAATAGCCATGATAATTGTTAGGTTATCCAAGTAACATATACCTGATTAATGTAGGACCATTGATCCAACTCAACTATAAGATAAGAGGAAAGTAGACCAATTTATTTTTTTTAACAAGTTGAATTTTTTTAAACTTTTATTAGTATTTTTTTTCTTTCTTTCTTTCTTTCTTTTTTTTTTTTTTTTTTTTGCTTTTTGGGTCACACCCAGGGATGCTCAGAGGTTACTTCCTGGTTCTTTGCTCAGAAATTACTCCTGGCGGTGCTGGGGGATCCATATGGGATGCTAGGGATCTAACCGGGTTGGCCTCATGCAAGGCAAACACCCTACCCATTGTGCTATTGCTCCAGCCCCAAGTAGACCAATTTAAAGACACTTTGTAAAACAAGTAAATATGAGAGACTGATGAAAGTATATAATGTAAAGCAATATTTGAGTCTCTAAAGTCAGAGATGGAAAAAGCATAAGATTTATAGTAAAACATCTGAATTGCAATTTAATTTTATTAGAATTTAAAACAAATTTAAAGGTGTCTATGTTTCAAAAAACCATTGTATATGGTGTGTACATCTGTATATGGAATATGCAATGAAATAGTTTTTAAGACTTGGAACATGCATACTCCAAAGAAGGCACATACCCATTCCAATATTCTAGCAAAGATGCAAAGTTGAGACTCCTGAGCCACACTTTCAGAAGGCTGCTAAAACTCATACAGTTCTTATCTAGGGCACTAATCATTGCTGTAATTATAAGTCCTTAGTCATAGTCTCTAAAGGCTCCTGTATGCAGAAAATTTTCTATTCCTCATTCAGATCTTTCTTCTACTATCCACGATTCAGATGTCTAAACAGTGAACTCCAGCCATGTTAGAGAGGAAAGAGACATCTGTCCTACAAAGAGTTTCAACCCTCCGGCCTTGTTCCCATCAAAAGTTTAATTATTTTAAATCATACTCCTTCTGCATGAGACTTAAAATATTGACAGTTACCCTAAACCCAAGAAAAATGGAGGCTGAGAAGAATTATGTTTGCAATATAAGTGCAGAGAGCACAAGCACTCTGTAATTAGCACACTAGATAAAATTCATAGTTAAGACAACACGGAGGGTGATTCCTTCTGATCACATATATAATAGACTACTGAAAGCAGACTTGCTCCCAGAGCTTTTCCATTTTGATGAAAGTCATTCTCACATAGTATTCTGCTTTCTTCACCCTCTAACCAAGAGAATCTATTCTGCATTTCCACGCTTTTTTTCCTCATCCTACAGAAACCTTTCACTCTTCACTTTGAAAGCTAGTACTCTTTCCTGGAGGTCCAATGAAAACAACCTATATAAAGAATTCTGTGATTTTATGGTTGGTCTATTACCCATGTCACTGTCAAAGGCCTGTCTGTGACGTTGGTAGTTACTAGCCTTATGTTTTTTTTTTTGCTTTTCTTTTTTTAGGTCACACTTGGTGACACTCAGGGGTTACTCCTGGCCCTCAGCTCAGGAATTGCTCCTGGCGGTGCTCGGGGGACCATATGGAATGCCAGGGATTGAACCCGGGTCAGGCATGTGCAAGGCAAATGCCGTACCGCTGTGCTATTGCTCCAGCCCCGGCCTTGTGGTTTTTACCTTTTTGGATTCCTTTGTGCTCCACTATATAGGTCAATGTTACTCTGTGTCCATACTCTCATCAGAGAAAAACCTCTTAACAAACTAGTTTCCTCAAAGGAGAGAAATGCTTTCTTAAAGCACTATTATCTGTAACACTTCCAATTCATCTTGGATATGATAAACTGAGTGAGGACTTCACAGAAAGATGTTCTACCAATAACTTCTGAGTGTCAATAAGTAGGACTAGTTCTGTATTTCTTTAAATAAGGGCATGAAACAAATTTCACAGGATTAGAGATTCAATTGTAAAGATTGGAAAAAGCAAATATTACCAGAATCCAGAAATGATGTGCCATATTATTCATTCTTTGTTCTTATTCAAAATTATAAAAGAGTGAATATAACTCAGATATCTGAATTACTCAATCATTTATTAGGATAAAATGGATCCGTATGTTTCATTATAAAACATTTTAATATCTGTTATACCAAAAATGAATCTTCAATCAGCCTCTGCTTCCACGTATCTCTATCTATTTACACCATACATAAACATACACAGAGAGAAATATTGACTGGTTTTACTCAAGCCAGTATTATTTATTTTGCATCTAACTCATGCACATGGGTTAAATTAGACATCATCGGATTTGGAGACACATTAATTACCAATGGCCAATCAGTGAATGTGAATGTCACTGAGGGGAGGGAATAGAAAATTTAATTAGGTGTTCTAGGCAAATCAAGCCACCCACGAAGTGTATTTTCTGGAAGTAGTGTTATTTTTACTGGCATAGCATAGCTACATGATGTTATTTTCCTAAGTTAATATATTTTGAACAAAAGTTTGACCAAAGCAGTTGGCAAAATAAAAGTTTAATTTTTCAGCTGAAGGGGTGGTTCAGAGGTGGCATGAATTTGAATTTAACATGTATGAATGGCTAGGGGGTCTTAAAAAGGGCAGAAATGGCACTAGAGTAACACTATGTATCCTTCAGTGGAAAAAAAAACCTCTTAGTCTAAAGTTTCTCCTGGAAAACTGACAGCCATACACAATTCCATTAGTATTAATGCTTAGTTTCATTTTCCTACAGAGGAAAACAAATGTGTACCATTAGTATTAATGCTTAGTTTCATTTTCCTACAGAGGAAAACAAATGAATAATTGCTATCATTGAACATATTAGGTAGCAAGGGACAGTAATGTAGCTATCACCATGTAAACTCTGAAAAATAGGATAGAGTTATTATAAAATGTCATCGCTATCAAGACACAATTTCAAACAGGGGAATATTAGAACAAGTGGCAAAAACACTAGACTGTTGAATGACAAGGCCTAGCTAGCTTTGGATATTTGCTGTTTAAGCTTCTTACAGCTTAAGCTATTTACATGTCTTTAAGCCAGGGTTCATGCTAAAGAGATCTCTCTTTTGTGTGAACACTGATGGAGGGTGTGGCAGTTACAGGAATCATTTTGACTCGAATTAATAACTCTTGGAATATTATTGTACTCTCTACTATGATTTCAACGTTATCTAGATTGGGCGCAATTCCTTTTAACACCCACTGGTCGTAGCGTGGGACAATTAGAATCTACAAGGAAACCGCCACTACTATGAGACCACCGTTTATCAACTCTGCCGAGATCAAAGGAGGTTTCATGCTTAGTGAAATTAATCAGAAGGAAAAGGACAGATGTATAGTGACTACACTTATTTGTGGGATATAACAATTATATAGAGTATATATAACATATATACACACTATATATAATATAATATATATTACATGTATAATGAGACTAATATCCAAGACTAGGCAAAACAGAACCCAGGAAAACACGTCTAGGGTAGAAATCTACCATAAGTGTGAGGAAGGTAGAGGCTTGGTAGGAGAGACATGGGACCAGTTGGAAATAGCAATGTGATGCTAGAGCATAATTATTACTCCAATTTTAAAAATAAATAAAATGGGGCTTACAGACACAAAGTGAAAATATGTTAGTCAAGGTCACATAAGGAAATCTGAATAAATTTATCAGGGTACTTTTATTCTGATGTGATGTACTTTTTGTTAATCCCCATTGCTTTAGGGTGAATTAAGAGTAATTCAAATTCAGGACCAGAGCAATAATACAGTGGGTAGGACATTTTCCTTGCACATGCCAACCAGTGTCCATTTCCTAGCATCCCATATGTTCCCCAAGGCAGCTCTAAAAGGAATTTGTACAGTATAGGAATATGTACTGTAATTCCTCAGTACAAAGTCATAAATAAACCATGAGCATCACCAGGTGTGGTGGTGAACTGAGAGAAAACTCAAATTTACAAAAGCATGAAACATGTCATTGAACAAGCTTGCAGGGAGAAACTTAGCAGTTTAAACAAGAGGACGGGGGTGTGGACAACAACTGTCCTCGTTTTTCTGAGGGGTACAGAGAAAAAAAGGAATATTTTAGGAAGCCCTAACATGCAGGGGCTCTGCCCACAAATGCACTCTGGGATAATTCAATTACTTGTTGGAGGCTAATAACTTAGAAGCTGCATAATCTGAAAAGAAAATAACAGAAAATCTGTGTATAAACCAATTTTCACCCACAATTGCAGTATACAATATTTCCATGCACTCATTTTGTATGGATACTATTTTTGGTGGTTGGGAGGTGCATATCTGGTGATGTTTAGGGCATTTTTGTAGCTCTCTGCTCAGGGATCACTACTGACAGGGCTCAGGGGGACCAAGTAGTATGCCAGGGATTGAACCAGGATCCTCCATGAGCATGGCAAGATCTCTGCTACTCTCTCTCCAATCCCTCTTTTGGGTACTTCTATATGGATAGAAAATAAGATATTAACCAAAAAACTTCAAATGAAAGATAAATTGCCTTTATATTTCTAAATATACTTCTAAATTTTCTAGCTTCAGCAATTATTTTTCTGTGTTTTTCAAGACACAAAATTTCCTAGAAAAAAAGTTTGTTTTAGTCTATTTATGCGTTTCAAAAAATTGTATGTATACATGTGTGTATCCATGCATGCCATGGAGATGAACACAGCATAAATTTATAGTATATGTGCTGCCGGAATGAGCACACAGTATGAATGTATAAAGAAGGTCTTAAGAACCAGGATGCATCTCACAAGTCTTGCTTTTTTAACATATTTAGAAAAAAACCACCTGCCTTCACAGTTAGGAAATAATTTAATCTTCCTATTATTGTCAGAATACAGACTAAGTTTATTCCACCTGCTGGCAAAGGTTTTCTTAGTATAAAATGGAGATTATCCTGCCAGCCAGCACAAAGGAACATGCTTGCTCTCAGTAGGTGAGGTCTGGCATTGATTCTGTCTCCTGGCAAGGTCAGTGTGCCTCTTGAACTTAATTTTCCTCCCTGAGTTGCTGTCCTCCAAAGGCTTTTCCATCCTAGTATTTGTCCCATGAGGTAGGTGGGCCCCCACGTACTGTTAATGTGAGGCGAGGAGGAGAGGGTTGGTCACTTTCTCCTGATCCATCTCTACAGTCCCGGGATCCTCTGGGCCTGGGCAGAATATGCATGCCCTTCCTTTGTTCAAGGTTGCTTTTATGTTTGTTTTGTTTTGTTTTGTTTTGTTTTGTTTTGTTTTGTTTTGTTTTGTTTTGTTTTGTTTTGTTTTGTTTTGTTGACAAGTTGCCCCCACGTGGGGCTTCTACCTAGGTAAAAGTCCAAATTGAGGGCAGTCTGCGGGACGGGGTAGAGTTGAGAGTGGTCTTCTTTTAAAACTCCTTTTCTTGACCTCTGTTCCTAGTGGATCTTCTCTCTTAGTCCTGGAATGTTTTGGTTCCTTCTGGGGGGCTGGGCCATTGAGGGTTAATTGGATAAGGACTGAACAGAAAAGTTTGATTCAGCTTCCTCAGGGTCTTGATTTCTGTATGTACAAGGTGGATCTGAACACTCTCTGGGCTAGTAGATTTATTCCCAGAGTGTTCTTTGACATGGGGGGCCCATCCCTCTCTGCCTACTGCATCACCACCCCCCTCAATGTTTGCCCAAACTTTTGCACTGCTCTGCTCTCTGGGGCTGAAGGCTTATCCTAATTCCATGATTTGCACTGCTTAAAGACTTGGGGTTAATAAACAGTGACCAAGATACAAAGTCAGTCCACAGAATGGGGAAAGAATATTCACCCAATACCCATCTGACAAGGGGTTAATGTCCAGGATATATCAGGCACTGGTAAAACTCTACAAGAAGAAAACAAACAAACAACCCCATCAAAAAATGGTGGAGAAGAAATGAACAGAAACTTCAGCAAGGAAGAAATTTGAATGGCCAAAAGACATATGAAAAATGCTCATCATCACTAATCATCAGAGAGATGCAAATCAAAACAACAATGAGATATCATTTTACACCACAGAGACTGGCACATATTCAAAAGAGCAAGAACAACAAGTGCTGGTGTGGATGTGGGGGAAAAGGGGACACTCATCCATTGTTGGTGGGAATGTCAACTGGTACAGCCTTTCTGGAAAACAATATGGATATTCCTCCAAAGACTAGAAATTGAGCTCCCATTTGACCCAGCCATACCACTCCTTGGAATATACCCTGGCACCTCCAGGAGTGATTCCTGAGTGCAGAGCCAGGAGAAACCCTTGAGCATTGCAGGGTGTGACCCAAAAAAAAAAAAAAAAAAGCAGTGCAAACACCATCCCTCCTTTTATGTTCATAGCAGTATTATTCACAATAGCTAGAATCTGGAACCAACCAGAGTGCCCGAGAATCAATAACTGGATAAAGAAGTTTTGGTACATCTACACGACGGAATACTATGCAACTGTTAGGAAAAATTAAGTTATGAAATTTGCCTATAAATGGATGGATATGGAGATGATCATGTGAGTGAAATTAGCCAGAAGGAGAGAGACAGATATAGAGTGACTGCATTTTTTGCATGACATATATATATGTATATGTATATACATATATATATATATGTACATATTATGATACCAATATCCAAGGCCAGGTGAAGCATGGATCAGGAGATCTTGTCAGAGGTGGAAATTATCACAAACATGTGGGAATCGAAGGCTAGGTAAGACAGAGAATAGAACAGTGTGCCAATAATTGTCAAAAGTACTAATACCAACCTAGAACTGAGCTTTAAATACAGGCAAAACAGGTACACATGACATCATTTTAATGTATGATTATAATCCACAATGTGGAAGGTACAGAAAAGAAAGAGATAGAGAGAAAGAGAAGGGAATAAAGAACCTGCCATAGAGGCAGGCTAGAGGAGGAGGGAGAGGGGATCGGGGACATTGGTGGTGGGAAATGGGCACTGGTGGAGGGATGGGTGCTGGAGCACTAAATGACCAAAACCTAAATATGAACATCTTATGAACATCTTTGTAATTGTGTATCTCATGGTGGTATAATAAAATATTAAAAAATAAAGACTTGAGGTTAAAAGGAAAGGAAGAAATCTATAGAAGAAAAAAAATGTTCTAAGACATCAAGTATAAAATTTATTTCCATATTTCCTATCTTTTCATCATCTTAATTTTACACCCTCCTCTCTTTCTTAAGAAGTGTTCTATTGTCTGGTTCACCCTCAAGTCATGGGTTTTCATTCAGTTTTTACCCAGACAGATGTGTTTGTGGTAGGCAGGTGGGGGTGGGAATTCCTCCCAGGCATTGAGAGCTACCTTTAGGACTAATACCGGAAAGTGATTTAAAGAAGTTTCTTAGTTGACTGCCCTGAAATAACCCAAAGTAATGTCTCTTTAAGATGTAAATACTAAGATCTTTGGAAAAGGAGAAATTGAGGAGCTACCTTGAGATGGGCAGGTCTTTTCATAAAAAGAGAAAGGAAAGGCCAAGATTGAATATGAAAAGACCACCCAGAATCCTTGGCAATTCCCTAGACCCTCCCAGCAACAGACTCAACCCTGCAGGGGAAGTTTGGGAAATGCCCTGCTATGGAACTGAGCCGCTGCCCTGCTCTTCCCCACACCCATCCTACTTTTAAACCCAACATAAATTGCTCTCTCATTATTTCCAGTTAAGAAGCTATAAAGGTTTCCACCAGTTCCTCAGGGAAGCGTTCAACCCTCTCTCCCTTCTTTAACCTTCTCATAATTTAAATCCTTTTTGTGACCTTTTTTCTCTTTTTTTCTTTTTTCTCTGGCTCCAAGTTTAGAAAACAAGAACCGGAGTACCCAGTAACACCTCGAATTAGGACTGTTTAACTGTTTGATTAATAGTAGCACTGAACTGTTCAACTGTCTGATTAATAGAACCATTGAAGCTCATAACTCCCGCTACCCCAACAAAACAAAATTAGGAACTGGTGGTGACCCGTCTCAGCCTGTTCAAACGGGAATTTGCCATGGGCCTATGCTTGTTATGATTTGGACTTTTTGCCACTTCGATGGGGATCAACTCTCCACCATGTGAGTCTCCTCCTGTGCCATGGAAACACATTATTTCCCCTATTTGTATTGGCCTACTAGAAGGTCTCCGTAAGACCCAAAGCCAGCCAGAATACACAGAATTTGAAAATATCCACACTAAGTAGGGCGTCTGAAATAATTTATTTCTTTCATCAGTAAATAGATTTTAATTGTCTATTAGATATTTCTCTCATAAAAAGAAAGAAAAAACATTCTACTGTTATATTATTTTGATCTTCTGTTTTAAATTTTGGTCTAAAAATGTAGCATTTCTGTGATACAGAGCATAAAAAATACAAAAGTCTTAAGAAAAATTACTAATAGAACTTACTAAAGATGTAAATATAACCATTATACTCAGTTAATAAAATATTCATATCCACGGAACATTCATATATACATTACACAGACTGCCTAATAAATTAGAATACCTGCTTCTGAATTTGTCAGATCATCATATTATTTGGTTCTGTAAACATCAAGAAAAAGATAAAACATATGGGATAATCTAGAATAAGAATTCAGATCTTATTTTAATCTAGAACAAAAATTCATATTCAGATCCAATTTTGTTATCCTAACTTACTTTGTGAAATTGGAAAGGTTCTGTGTCCTCTCTGGAATTTACACGCCCTTAATATCAGAAGACTAAATGAATGAACTCTGTGTTCATCAAAAGAACTAAGAGGCTGTGGTTCTGTGACTTTCTATACAACACCACAACACAAATGAAGAAAGGTTTAGATGAATCATGACAAAATTGATTCCAAAAATAAAAACTATAAAGCAGATCAACTTAAAATCCATGTGTATAAAGTGAGTGGGACAGTGAGCAGACTTGAAATTAGTTTTAACACCCTCATGGTACTTTTTTTTTAATGGCACAAATATCTGAATAAGAATGGGAGATACTACAAAATCTTTAAATTGTGGCACAGTATGAGGAAGTCTAAATGATAAAGTACTACTTTGATAATATGGATGGTTCACTGTTTTTAAAACAATTAAAGATGCAATTGGAATTTACTTAAAGAAGTTACACTTAATTTCATTTTGTTTGTGTTTCTTTTGAGAAGATTCTGTTATTTATTTGTATATAAGACCAGGGAAGCATAAAGGAATGCTCTCAAGTCACTTTTTTATTTTTCTCAGTGAATGCTTGCTTGATAAATTGTTGTGTGTGTGTGTGTGTGTGTGTGTGTGCATGCAAGTGTGTGTGATCACATGTCTAGACCGGACTTAACTATAAGTTGTTTGTTTTGTTTGGGGGCTGTGCTCAGGGCTTATTCCTAGCTCTGTGCTCAGGAATAATTCCTGGCAGTACTCAAGGGCCTGAGCAGAAAGTGCTTGGAGAGAACTGGGACTGACTGACTGACTGACTGACTAGTAATTAACCCTTTGTACTAACTCTTGGCCCAGCTATGAAATTCCTAAAATTGCCAGAGAAGTTTGTGTTTCCTTTCTGTACTTACCACTCAAAAAATGAGATCTATATTCAGGAATCCATTATGATTTCCTCATAACGTTTTCATTATCAACCTTTTCTTTGTTAAACGTTTTTATTACCTATCTTATAAAAATGTTCTATCATAATTTTAGTTTTCAGTCAGAACCTAACTCAATGACATTGGTTCCTATAGGCCATACTATCTACTTGGTAATCTAAGGCTTCTTGAAATAGCTTAGGATAAATATATCTCATTCAAATTGTATAATACCTACCACAACCACTATAAAAAGACATTTTTCATGCTCTATATGCCAATATAATGAGATAATTTACCCTTTGTCTTTTAAATGCTAAACTGGAACATATCTTTTTTCAATAAACTTTCCTGCACGGGTTCCTTTTTGTTCCTCTGGCTTCTCAGCAGACCCATAAGATTTAGTCATATTTCCCAGTGTTACATGCTGCTTCAGCAACAAGCACACTCCACCCTGAGAGGTCATATTTCAGGAATGACGTGATTTATATGCATTGGGCTGGAGGCTGGGAAGGTGAGGTGAAGAAGGAAAGATTGTACGTATATATTCACATAAGGAATTGGGGCTTCCTTTGAGTTGAAATGCAATATAAATGCAATATTGTTGGTAAAATTGAAGACCTGGTTAAATTGAAAAACCAGAGGTAAAAAGACTTTTTGTTTTTAAATATGGAAACAGAAGAAGCCATGACTGAAAATAAAGTGGGTTCCTGGATAGTCAGACTCCTGTGTTTTTGGTCAGTGAAAGTCAATGAAATCCTTTCATAGCAAGCAGAAGTTGGCTACAGGGGCAGCTGACATTGGAAACCTAGCACAGAGCTCATGTTTTGTGGAGTTTATTGACTGCTTCCCAAACAGAAGAAATAAACAGAAAACTGGGTTTTTAATTTTAGGATCTATTTGCACCCTATTAAATTAGAGAACCCAAATGACGTCTGCCAGGAGGAATTCCTGGCTGCCCTGATGCTTTTTTTCCTAGTTTAACAAAAGATGGTTCAGTTCTAAGTCGGTACCTATCACTCCCTTGGCCAGAAAGAAGTACTAGCCACTGAGGTGAAACATAAAAATAATGCTGCTGCCACTGTGCATGTGATAGTGTCACACCTTCTCTCTGCCAGCTGCCTGGTTTTGTTTTGTTTCATTTTTAAAAGTGTATGCCAAAAACAAGTTACGTATGAAAAGTCGCTAGCCATCCACTACTAAAACTGTGGCTTGAACTAAAGGACCTACAGCCCTCCCTCATTCAAACTGATTCAATTTCATTTTGAACTTCATTCTTGAACTTTATAAAATACTCTCTATGTTTGTTATATTTCTTCTCTTCTCCACCTTCTTCTTCTTCTTCTTCTTCTTCTTCTTCTTCTTCTTCTTCTTCTTCTTCTTCTTCTTCTCCTCCTCCTCCTCCTCCTCCTCCTCCTTCTTCTTCTTCTTCTTCTTCTTCTTCTTCTTCTTCTTCTTCTTCTTCTTCTTCTTCTTCTTCTTCTTCTTCTTCTTCTTCTTCTTCTCCTCTTCTTCCCTTCTTCCTTCTCTTCCTCTTCCTCTTCTTTTCTTCTTCCTCTTCTTCCTCTCTTCTTCCTCTTCCTCTTCCTCTCTTCCCCTCTCTCTTCACACTTCTCTCCTCCTCCTCCTCCTCCCCCTCCTCCTCCTTCTTCTTCTTCTTTCTTCTTCCTTCTTCTCCTCTTTTCTTCTCCTCTTCTTCTTCCTCTTCTTCTTCCTTCTTCTTCCTTCTTCTCCTCTTCCTCTTCTTATTCTTCTTCCTCTTCTTCCTCTTCTTCTTCCTCTTCCTCTTCCTCTTCTTCCTCTTGTTCTTGTTCTTCTCTTCTACTACTTCTTCTTCCTCCTCCTCCTCCTCCTCCTCCTCCTTCTTCTTCTTTTCTCTCCTCCTTCTCCTCATCTCTTCCTCCTCCTCTTCTCTCCTCCTCCTTCTTCCTACATATGGCAATGTTCAGAGGTTACTCCTGTTTCTGTACTCAGGAATTCCTTGCAGTGCTGGGGGTACCATATGGGATGCCGAGATCAAACCCGGGTTGGCTGCCTACAAGGCAAATGCCATTCACACTGTACTATTGCTCCAGTCCCTGTTACTTTCTTCTTATCTAATTGAAATATTTACCAACGAATATATTGTTTCTGTCATTACTATGAAGATCAAAGAGAGTAAGAAACTAGTAATAGTTGTGGGATAACATCACCTTTGGGTCTTTGCCTTTTAAGCTGCTTTAGTTTAAACTATTTACATTTCTTTAAGCCAGAGTTCATGCTAGACATCTCTCTTTTATGTAAACACTGATAGAGAGTGTGGCAGTTACAGTAGTCATTTTGACTCTGAATTAATCACCCTCGGAATATTATTATAATCTCTACTATGATATCAATACTTTTTTAGATTGGGCACAATTCCTCTTAATACCCACTGGTCCCAGTATGGAACAATTTACCAGGAGACCACCACTCTGGCTAAGTTGAGACTACAGTTTATCAGCTCTGCAGAGATCAAAGGAGGGATCATGTTAGTTTGCTTTCAGGAAAGCAAGTTTGTCCCTTTCAGTAAACAGAGGACAGGACACTCAGAATGACCCTGGTGCAGAGTAGAAATAAAAATGACCTTGTGGGTGCCATCTAAATTGCATGAAGCCCATGGCCTGAAATTATGATGTGATTCTCCCCATGAATATACATCCATTAAGATGTATTTCTTTTATACAAGCCCCCCTCATGTTTCTACATAAGAGACAATCTCGGAGGAAGGAAATAGGCCCTGGCATTATAATTTGTTTAGACCTGAACAAGAAGTGTGGCACCACCTGACTTCTACACCTCGAAGCTGGTTCCTTGATCTTTGTTGACACAACCCACCCTGAACAAAGGATTTTGGCTTTTGGGTATATAAAGGGACTGACTTAGGAGATAGCCATCCATTTTGGTGGGAGGTTTGGGCCTGAGTGCATGGTTGGAGGTTGGTCAAGAGCTAGAAGTCTTGGAAATCCCATTATCTTGGATTGTAGTAGCAGAGCTTGTTTAATTATTGTTGATTAATAAAAGCCTTTTTTGGAACTGTGCTGAACTCATGGTTTGTCTGTTTGAAACCAATCCTTGAGATAAAAGGGAACTCACTCCCTGATATTGTTGGGGACCCCAGCAGCTCCCCAACAAATAATAGTGATAATTATATAGAAAATAGGCATTAAAATAGAAAGTTGTTCAGGATGGAGATATAGTACAGCTGCCAAGACACCTTACACACAGCAAACCAGGGTCAATTTCCAGAAACTGCATCAGATACTGGGAATTTCAATTCCCAGTATTCCAATTCACTCTGCCAGGAATCTTGAGTACAAATCCAGGAGAAATCCCAAAGAACTACTGGGTATGCCCCCATAAGCAAAGAGTAATAATAAAATATGAGAGTAAAGAGACATACATGTGAAAATGGGTTGCTTTATTTTGATAAAGTATTTGCAGGATTTTGGTCTAGCTTAGTCCTGTGGCTTCCGTAAAAATAATGAATAAAGTTAGCAAACTGGTATCTATAAAACACCAGAAAGTAACTGCTTACTTATTTTTCTCTTCTGAAATCATCTAATTTAAAGATAATTTTTATACATTTGAGAGCTTCCAGATCATCTGGCCTACTTAATTAGATATAATTTTAATAAGTCAGCTATAATTTGTATAGCTCTAAGTTAAATGCTCCTATTAGTGAAATTATTTTTGATGATAACAGAATGATATATCAATCTCACTTTTACTTATGTGCAAATGGAGAAGTTGAAATTTAGGAAGAAAGATTAGATTATAACAATTTATTCAATAATAGTTCAATGAGGAAATCAGTCTGAATATTAATCAGTCAGAGCTTGCTGTCCTCCCTAAGCTAGAGAATTTTGCTGAAAAAATTACATTTTAACTAGGTTTATGACAATGATTTTAGTATACTTTCAAATGGTTAAACAAATTGTCCATTTAAATTACAATAAGTTCTTCTAAGATATAATGAATGAATTCATTATGGATTATAGTATTGCAAATAATATGTTATTTGTATCACTTGTCTTCCTGTTGTTCATTGATTTGCTCGAGTGGGCACCAGTAACAGCTCCATACGTCCTGTATTGTGCTGGGGGTAGCCCAAGGGCATCTGCTCACTCCAGTAACACTAAGAGCCTCAAACCATTCCTTCAGGTCATGGGAAGGAGGTCTATAATTGTTACTAGTTTTTGGCATATCAAATACAACACGGGCACCTTGCCAAACTCTGCCGCACAGGTGGTATGCTCTCAGTAGTAGGTTCTCATCTCGTGCATATACTGATGAACTGTGTGACGGTAAAGTGGCCGTGCACAATGAGGAGAAATCGCCTTCTCTTGGTTGGAGTTCTGACGAGCTGAGGAGTCCAGGTGTTGAAAATGGTGGCCCTCATGGTGTGGGGGTTCCTCTGGTGTCTTGTGAGGCTCTATCTGGGATGGCGGGCCAGGGCTAGAACTCGCCTTCCCTCCTGGGTGCCTCATGCATGATCAGCTGAGTACAGGGAGAGTGGGTATAGCTGCCCGTGTGTCTGAATCTCTGGATCAGGCATACCAGGGCTTGAAATAATCTTTGCTGTAGGGTGGGACTCTGAAGAACAGGGCATGAGATTGGCTTTTCTCTTGGGTGGAACTCTGATGAGCTGTAGAGTCTGGATGTTGAACATGGTGGCCCTAGCGATAGCCCAGCGGGTAGGGCGTTTGCCTTGCTCGAGCCGGCCCATGCCGGCCCAGGTTTGATCCCGGCATCCCATATGGTCCCCGAGCACCGCCAGGAGTAATTCCTGATTGCAGAGCCAGTAGTAACCCGTGAGCATCACTGGTGTGTGTGACCCAAAAAAGCAAAAAAAAAAAAAAAAAAAGAAAGAAAATGGTGGCCCTTATGGTGTGGGGGTTCTGCTGGCTTCTTGCAAGGCTCTGTTGGCATGACGGGCCAGGATTAGAACTTGCCTTCTCATCCAGGCATTCATGATCAGCTGAGCACAGGGAGAACTGGTAGTAGCTCTGCGCTATGTGTCTGAGTCCACAAATTATATATATATATATATGTATATATATATATACTTGAAGATAGTGCATGTGTAACAAACATGTATATATAATATATGAAAATATACATGAATATTGCTTACCAAAAGAATGAGCAGCAAAAGAAAAAATAGCCACAAAGGACTTACTAATTGAAATTAAACAGCTTCTGTAAAGAAATCCATTACGAAAAAAGGTCAAATGTCAATATAAGAAATCACTTCACCTCACTTATCTTCCTGTGGCACATCCATTTGCTCGAGCGGGCACCAGGAACTTCTCCATTTGTCCCTGTCGCATGCAAGTGTAGCCCAATAGTATCTGCTCACTCCAGTAACATGAAGAACCTCAAACATTTTTTCAGGTTTTTGATGAAGTCTGACCATCTCGTAAGTGGGTGGCCATGTGTTCTTTTGATGTCCTATGGAAGTCAGTAACAGCTCTAGTCCAGTGGTCATCCCTAAATTGCATTACGTGTCCTGCCCATCTGATTTTCAATGTTTTTAAATAACATTGCACAGCAGAGCCTGACAAGCTACCAGTGTAGCTTTTTTGGCATATTCAATATGCCAAAAACAGTAACAATATAAGGAATAAGAGAAACTATTTCTAAGTTATATATCTAATGACCTTCACTATATCACTGTCTTCCCATTGTTCATCGATTTGCTCGAGTGGGCATTAGTAACATCTCCATTAGTCCTGTCACAAGCAAGTGTAACCCAAAGGCATTTGCCTGCTACAGGGACAGGAAGAGCCCGAAAAGCATTCTTCAGGCCATGGAACTGAGGTTCATAAGTATTACTAGTTTTTGGCATAACAGTAAATTAAACACGGGTAGCTTGTCAGGCTCTGCCGTGTAGGTGGTATAGTCTCAGCAGAAGGCTCTCATCTCGAGCACTTACTGATGAAACTTAAAGGGGAAGATCAGGATTTCTCTTAGATGGAACTCTGAAGAACTATGGAGGCTGGATGTTGAGAATGACTGACTGCATGATGTGTGGTTTGCTCTGGCTTCTTGCTAGGCTACTGGTATCAGTTAGAACCTGTCTAGAACTGTATACAATGTATAAATGTGAAAGATCTTGGGAAGGACCTTATCCTAAATCAGCATTCTCTAAGAATATCATGCAGCCACTTTGCGGCTGCACACCAAGGAAGCTGTGGGTCTGGCGTGGGTGGGTCTCTCTCTCTTCTGGGGCAACTGGCATGGAGGCGGAGGGAAAGAAAAGGGCCCAAAACCCCACCCCGAGTCTGGCCAGTGTGGTCTCTTCCCCGCACACTATGACCTTAGCATCCAAAAAATTAAAAATAATACATTAACTCAAAAAGTAAAGCACAAAATTTTTAATTATTTGAAAATGCATTTTATCCAAAGAAGATGCTAATAACCAAAAACATGAAAAGTTGATTAGCATCATTAATTGTTGGATGAAGAGGCCTAGCTAGTTTAGGATTTTTGCAGTTTAATCTACTTACAGTTTAAGCTATTTACATGCTAATGAAATCTCTCTTTTATATAAACACTGATGGAGGGTGTCACAGTTACAAGTGTCATTTTGACTTGGAATCAGTAACTTCTCAAACATTACTATAATCTCTACTAGATTGGACACAATTCCTCTTAAAACCTACTGGGCCCAGCTTGGGACAGTTATAATTTACTAGTAGACTACCACCCTGGCTATGTTGAGACTATCATTTTAGATTGAAGAAAGGATCAGCTAGTTTGCCCTCAAGCAGGCAAGCATGACCCTATCAGTAAACAGAGGACAAGACACTCAGAATCACCTTGGCGCAGAACAGAATACAAATGAACCTTGTGGATACAATGTAGATTGCATGAAACCAATAAAATTATGTGTTTATCTTCATGAAAACATCCATTGAGATGTGTTTCTTTCTTTACCAGCTTTCTCTCTCCTTCCAGTGTTTTATACATTGCTGGTGGGAATGCCAACTTGTACAACCTTTCTGGAAAACAATATGGACATTCCTCCAAAGACTAGAAATTGAGCTCCTCTTTGACCCAGCCATACCATTCCTGGGAATATACCCTGGGAAGCCAAAAACACACAGTAGAAACACAATCCGCACTTTTTTTTTTTATAGCAGCACTATTCACAGTAGCCAGAACCTGGGAACAACCAGTATGCCCAGGAACTGATGACTGGATAAAAAAAATTGTGGTACATCTACACAATGAAATACTATGCAGCTGTTAGGAAAAATGAAGTTATAAAATTTGCCTATAAATGGATGGACATGGAAAGGATCATGTTGAGTTAAATTAGTCAGAAGGAAAGAGAGAGACATAGGATGACTTCATTTATTTTCATGACATAAATATATCAGGTGGTCTTACCAAAAGCAGAAATTACTGCAAACATGAAGGAATCAGAGGTTAGGTAAGACAGAGAAGGGAACATGTGTGAATAAATATCAAAAGGGCTGATACCAACATAGAACTGAGCATTAAATACAGGCAAAAAATGCACATGATGGCTTCCAAGTGTAGGTAGTGCAACTCACAATGTGTAGGAGAAGAAAGGGAGAGAGAGGGAGAAAAAAAAAGAGATAAAGAACCTGCCATTTAGGCAGGCTATGGGAGGGGGGAGGATTGGGGACATTGGTGGTGGGAAATGGGCACTGATGGAGGGTGGGTGCTGGAACACTATGTGACCAAAACCTCCAAACATGAACAACGTTGTAATTGTATATCTCATGGTGGTATAATAAAATGTTTAATTAAAAAAGGTAAAAATAAAAAAAGCATAGTCGTATCGTCCTAGTTTCTTTACCTTTCCATATAAACTAAGCTCTTTCTGAGACTGGCAGAGAATTGTGTTACATCTATCAGTTGGGAAGATATGATATCATTTCTATGAGTCTTTCCATTTATGGGAAAGGCATTTCTATTCATTTAGATATTTTCATTTAGTCACTATGATGTAAGTTTTTGCCACAGAAAAAGGTCGATATGCATGTTGTTAGATTTACCTCTAAGTATTTCTTTGGGGGGGAATGGGAAGAAGCAATTGTAAATGATGTTTATTCTTATTTTCAGTGTTTGCTGTTAGATGTTGTATAGAGATATGGATTTCCCTTATGTTAGCCTAGTCTCCACCAAAGTAGCTTAATTTATTTATTCTTGGAATTGTCTTTTTCTCTCTTTTATCAGTGCCACACCCATTGGTGTTCAGGGCTTAGTACCGGCTTGGCATTCAGGGACCACTCTAGCAGGACTCAGGGGACACGATGGGGTTCTGGGGTGAACCCAGACCAGCTGTTGAAAGGCAGTGTCCGGCCTCATTTACTGTTTGCTTCCACCCCTAATTTGGAATTTCTACGTTAGGGTAGACACTTACATAGCTTTGCAAATAAAACTTTAATTTTTTCCTGTACAGTCTATATGACTTCTCTTTCCTTTCTTGCCTAATTGCACCTGTAGGCATTTTTCTGTTCAACAGACAGTAGATGATCTTGACTATTCCTCATGTAGGGGCATGGAATTTGTTCTTGTACACTAAGTATAAAGATAGCTAAAAGGCTCTTTGTTGATGCTTCCATGGAAATTGAACAAGTTCCCCTTTATTTCTAATTCTCTGAGAGTAAAAAATAAAGCGCGAACATGTAGAAATTTTCCAAACGCTCTTTCTTTAATTGATATAACCTTGTGATTTTTCTTTGTTAACCTGTCAAATGTGAGTTACCCTGATTGATTTAAATTTTTCAGTCAATTTTGCATCCCTGAAATAAACTGCACAAGACCAAGTGTGCCATTTTTTAATATGTTGCTGAATACTATTTGCTAATGTTCTATTTTTGAATTTTTGCTGCTATATTCATGAGGGATATTGATCTATAATTTTCTTTTTGTTGGACTATCTTCATCTGAACTGATGTCAGTGAAATACCAGCTTCAACTGAATAAATTGAAAGTGCCCTCCTCCTCCTCTATTTTCTGGAAGAGAAGCTATAGAATTGCTATTACGTGTTCTTTACACATTTGATAGAATTTTCAAGTGGAAACCATTTGAACCTGCAGACATCTTGTGGGAATTTTAAAATTACAAATTCACTTTTTAAAAAATAGACACAGATCCATTCAAATGACCTATTTAATGCTGGGTAAATTATGCATTTTTTGTGTCCTCAAGATGATTCATTTCACTTAAATTGTTCAATTTTGTGTATAGAAGTATGTATTTTGTAGTATTCACTGATTGTTTTGTTTTTTGGGTCACACCCAGCGATGCTCAGGGGTTACTCCTGGCTCTGCAAGAAATTGTTCCAGGTGGAGCCTCGGGGGACCGAATGGGATGCCCCGAATAGGACTTGGGTTGGCCGTAAAAGGCAAACACCCTCCCACCGCTATTGTGCTCCCACCCCTATTACCTGATTATTACACTCCAAAAAGTTTCAGGTTCTGTAGTACATTACTCACTTCTGGTATCGATAGTTCGTGTCCCCTATTTTGTTGGAATCCCCACCCAGTGTGCTAAGGCCTTATTCGTTCAGGGAGCACAGGGGGTCTTCTTTCTGGCGATGGTTGAGGAGCATTGGTAGCAGGGCCTCTCTCCTGGGCTTCCTGCCTGCAGAGCACTCTCCAGCTGCTGCGTTGCCTGCCTCCGTGTGGCTCCCACCCATTCCCTTTTGGCGATTTGTATTGATCTTCTTTATTTGTAGTCTTCTTAAAGGTTTGTCAATTTTATTGATTTTTTCAAAGAACCTAACTTCTGTTTATTGATTTTTCTCTATTATTTTTCTGTTTTCAATTTTGATGATTTCTTTTTTTATCCTCTGCTTCTTAGAGTTGGTTTTGTTCTTTATGTCCCTTAGGTCTTTGAGGTAATATCTTAGGTTATGGTGTGAGAGTTTTACTCTTTTCTCATGTAAAGAAGTGATAGTATAAATTACCTCTCAACATTGTTTTAATGTGTCCATGTTTTCTTTCAGTTCACAGTATTTAAAACTTCCCTTTGACCTATGGGTTTTTAATAAAGTGTGTTGTCAAATGTTTGGGAGATTTTAATTTTGGGGTATGGTTTCTGTTTGGTTTTAGTGAACAGAGAAGATCATTTTGTATGCTTTATAGCCTTTTCAATTCATTGAAGTTTGTTTCATTTCACATGAGATGGTCTATTTGGATGTACATTTGTGGGTACTTAAAAGAATATGTATTATGTTGATAGATGGATGGAATGTTGTAAAAATGTGAACTAAAAGTGGCTGATGGTTTTGTCGAGTGCTCCTATATCATTACTGATTTTCTGACTAGTCATTTCTCAATTATTGAGAAGGTGGTGTTTATCTCTCCAGCTATGATTATGGATTCGTGTCCTTTCAATTCAGTTAATGGATTTGTGTTCTTTCAATTTGATCAGTTATTGCTGCTCATTTTTTTTAAAAAAGTTCTGTTTTTGGGTACATACTTATTTAGGATTTCTATATCTTCCTGGCAGGTTAAAGATGAACTCTTTAATCTTTCCGTGGTGTTCCTTCCTGTAGCTGGTAATTTCTTTTATTCTGGAGTAAGGTTTATTTGACATTAATATATCTAGATCTCTGGTTAACATGCTCAGATGTTTCCATTCTTTTCTTTTTAGCCTGTGTCATTATATTTGAAGGGAGCTTCTCATGAAAAGCACGTGTGTAAGATACTCAGTGAACTAAATGATTGCTTTAATAATTTTTGTGTTTAGGCCAGAACAGTTAATGTTGTTACTGATATGTTAGGGCTTAAATTTGCCTTTTACTTTTTGTGTATATTTGTTCTGTTTTTTCATTTCTCTATTTTACGGTGGTTGCTTTAAAACTACTTTCAGAATTTTATGTTGATCAATCTGTAGTGTTTTTTAATGTGTTTCTTTGAATGACTTTTTAGTGGTTTATCTGGACACACATTTATTCATACATCGTTCTTTTGCAATCTACTGGTGTCAATATTTCTCTAGTCCAAATGTAGAAATCTTTTTGATTTGCATCTTTATACTCACCCACAATATAATTTGTCTTAAATATTTCTTTTGCATATATTTAGAAACATACAGATAGTGTTATAATTTTTGAATCAACAATCAAACATAACTTATCAACAATGCAAGCATCATTAGAAAATTTAGGAGAAAAATATACCACAAAACCCCATATAGTTACTCTCTTGCTATTCTTTTTCCTTCCCAGTACTCCAAATTTACTCCTTATGTCCTTCATGTTTAATCATTCATTAAAAATGATGTTTTGCAATATGGTCATTCCTCCAAATTGAGCTCCCTTTTGACCCAGCCATACTACTCCTGGGAATATACCCTGGGAAGCCAAAAACACACAGCGGAAACACAATCCGCACTTTTATTTTCATAGTATCACTATTCACAATAGCCAGAACCTGGAAACAACCAGTATGCCTGAGAACTGATGACTGGATAAAGAAACCGTGCTACATCTACACAATGGACATCTATGCAGCTGTCAGGAAAAATGAAGTTATGAAATTTGCCTATAAATGGATGGACATGGAAAGGATCATGTTGAGTGAAATTAGTCAGAAGGAAAGAGAGACACATAGAATGACTGCATTTATTTGCATGACATAAATATATCAGGTGATCTTACCAAAAGTGGAAATTACCTCAAACCTGAGGGAGTCAGAGGTTAGGTAAGACAGAGAAGGGAACATGTGTGAATAAATGTCGAAAGGGCTGATACCAACATAGAACTGAGCATTAAATACAGGCAAAAAATGCACATGATGGCTTCCCAAGTGTATGTAGTGCAACCCACAATGTGTAGGAGAAGGAAGGGAGAGAGAGGGAGAGAGAAAAGAGATAAAGAACCTGCCATGGAGGCAGGCTATGGGAGGGGGAGGGAATTGGGGACATTGGTGGTGGGAAATGGGCACTGGTGGAGGGCGGGTGCTGGAACACTATGTGACCGAAACCTCCAAACATGAACAACATTGTAATTGTATATCTCACGGTGGTATAATAAAGTATTAATTTAAAAAACGATGTTTTGGGGAGGGCTAGGGAGAGAGCATGTAGATAGAGTCAATACTTTCATGTGTCCAACTCTGGTTTGAGCCCTAGTACCACATGTACCTTGAACACTGTTGGCTTGGCTCTGTGGTACCCAGGACCATAGGGCAAGAGCAGCCACACATTCCTGGTCCAGTCCTTCAAATGTCTGGTATGGTTGGCCAGGAATACCCCCTGTCCAAATAAAATTATATGCTGTGACAATTGTTTAAAAAAATTCTTTGTGGAGGTATTGTGATTTACAATGCTATTAATAATACTTTGATGCACACATCATTTTAACATCCCCCCCACCAAGATACTTCTTTCCACCAAAGTCTTAAAGGATCCTCTGTCTCACACCCTCTCCCCTGCCATAAGCTCCACTATGAGGAAGAACTCTCCAGTTTTGTGGCCTTTGGCCATCTGTTGTCCCCTTAGTGTGTCTTTCAGTTGCACACATGAGAGAGCGTACTCTGTACATTTCCTTTTCCTCCTGTCTTTACCTCAGCACGATATCCTATAGTCCCATCCAGGTGGTGTCAGATTGGATGATTCTTCTCTGTTTTTTGCTTCATATTACATTGTGCACACGACTCCTTGATCTATTCATCTTAGCTGGGCAGTTGAGTTATTTTAGTATCTTGACTATTTCACTGCAATCAATGTAGATATGAATATCCTTTAGTTTCATTTTTGGGTCTTTGGGGCCACATCTAATAATGTTAAGGGATTCCTTTTGGCTTTGCTCTCAGAAATCACTCCTGGTGGACTTGTAGGACCATATAAGGTGCCAGGTATCAAACCCAGGTCAGCGATGTGCAAGGCAAGCGCCCTAACCTGCTGTACTATTGATCAACCCTCATGTTTTGGTTTGTTGTTTGTAGGAGTTTTTTTTTTGTGTGGGGGGCGACCTTTAGGGTTTTCAACGTATATTATCATGTACATTATCCATGTATATTATCTATGAATAATGATAGCTTAACTTCATTTCTAATTCAGATTCCTCCCTCTGATATCTTGCCTTGTTGTTAGACATTGAATAACAGTTGTAACAGTGGACATCCTTGCCTTGTGCCTGATCTCAGGGGACAGGCTTTCAGTTTTTCCTCTCTTGCGTGTGGTATTGGCTGTGGTGTGTTGTGTGTGTCAGTACTCTATTGAGGTGTGTTTACGGAATGGGATGGAAGCATGCTAGACTCAGAGCTGATGGAGGTCATGGACTCTGCAGACTCAGCCCAGTGGCATGTGGAGGGGCCTATCACTATCTATCACTATCTTCCGTTAATCATCTATTTGCTGAGAGCGGGCTCCAGTAATATCTCCATATGTCCTTTCTCATGCCAGTAGAACCCAAAGGCATCTGCTTGCTCCAGGAACATAAAGAGCCTCAAACCATTATATTAGGTCACAGGGAATGACCTAATATAAATGTTACTGGTATTTGGCATATCAAGTAAAACAGGGCAGCTTGCCAGGCTTGTCATGCAGGTGGCATACCCTTGTAGTCAGCTCTAAATATAGCATTTATAGATGAAACGCAGGGCCACGCGAGGTGGGCTGTGATAGGATGTCGCTGGGTGGAGTTCTGACGAGAGGGAAGTCCGGATGTGGAAAATGGCGGCCTGATGGAGTGGGGGCGTCATCTGGCTTGTTGTGCAGCTCTGCTGGGGTGGCGGGCCAGGGCTAGAAACCACCATCCCTCCCGGGTGCCTCGTGGAGCGGCTGGGCACAGGGGAGACCTAGTAGCAGCTCTGCCCCATGTCTGTAAGTCTCTGGTTCAGCAAACCTGGGCCAGATTGAAAAGATGTTCACACCCCAATGTGGGTCAAATGGAACCAGAGGAGACAGCTGCCTTAAGCCAGATACTCTGGGGATGTGGCTGTAGGAGGAGTGAAGGAGGTGAGAAGTGACACCAGGGTGGTCTGGGAAGGGAGACCCAGGGGGCTTTGCTAATGAATCATATGTGAGGCAGGAATGAACTTGCCATTGGTGGGAGTCATCCCTTGGCTCTGAAGCCCCAGAGTGGGTGCTGGGTCCTCATGGTGATCACGTTTCCCAATCCTTGAGAGATGAGCCACTGAACAGGAAGTGTGGTAACAGGCTCTAATTGCTCAGGGAGTTTGCATCAAAGGAAAAATCAAAGTTTATTTTATAAAATTACACTAGAATAAGCGACTCCACGAGAGCAGTGGGCCTTGTTAGAGGTGAGGAGCTTATCTAGTGGCACTGGCCCGGCCACGGGCAGGTGTGGAAGGATCTGATCTTCATCTAAAAAGCATTATAGGGGCCAGAAGGGAGTGAAAACTGGACACAGAACACAGCGTATTCCCAGGTCACTTGGGCTACACCCCAAGTACCTGAGCCTTTCTCCAGCATGGCCCCAGACCAGGGCAGCACCAGCAGCTGGCTGATGTGCTGTGCAAGCGCCCTGAGGTTGTGCTTCCAGTTCAGGGTCACTGCAGAGAGACATTAGTTCTGAGCTCCACAGAACACAAGAGGAAGCTCCACCAGCAGAAACACTGTGGGCCGCCTTCTCCCGCTGCCTGCTGTCCACACTCCCGGGCACCCCAGCCTAGACACGACCCTCTCTGTCTGCACAGACAGTCAGTCTGGGAATGTAGGGGGCCATGGCATCTGAATCTCCACTATGGGTGCTTCAGGTTCAAGACCAAGTTTGCTGTCTCTTCTGCACTCCCCCAAATCTTATTCTGGGAATGGCATACTCACTCCTGTGCCCCTTTGGTTAGGGCAGGAATTTGGGGACCACTGGAGGTACCTCCTAGCTAACCTTCCTTCTCATGGTCCTCATGCAGTAGCAGACCTCCCT
This sequence comes from Cryptotis parvus, assembly GCA_021461705.1. Lineage (NCBI taxonomy): Eukaryota > Metazoa > Chordata > Mammalia > Eulipotyphla > Soricidae > Cryptotis > Cryptotis parvus. The sequence goes on from JAJIBD010031367.1 coordinate 59,313, forward strand.
GCCACCAGCCACCCTCTGTTTCTGCAAGTCCATCTTGGCCTTGGACAATGAGGAATCTTTCAAGATCTTCCTGTGTCTGTTGTATTTTCCTGAGCAATTCATAGACTCAATAAATACTTTCAAAACTAGTCAGAGTTATCTTGTCTTGCTTCATTCATACATATACCATGCACACGTAGGTGTGTATCTACATATATGTATAGATACATGATAAACCGGAGGATATTCATATACATAAGTCTCACATCTCTCTATGTTTATTTATCTATCCTATCTCTTTCTATGTTCTCCTGCATAGAGATGATCTGGTTTATGGAGTTGGTAGGTTGTTGGTTCTATGTGCTACGGCAATAAGATTTTTCCCTTTTTTAATTAGAAATTGCATCTAGTAAAGGACAAAAAAGTCAAGTGTTCAACTTTACCATTTTTTACATAAGTACCACCATATTTGATATGCCAAATACCAGTAACAATTTTGACCTCATTCCCATGACCTGATGGAATGGTTTGAGGCTCTTTATGTTCCTGGAGCAAGCAGATGCCCTTGGGCTCTACTAGCATGAGACAGGACATATGGAGATGTTACTGGTGCCCGCTCGAGTCAATCGATGATGAAGGGAAGACAGTGAAGACAGTGATACCACCAAGAAATTGATATGGAGCATCTCATAACAGCCCAAAGTTTCTCTGCTTCCTTGTGTCCTATTGGTTGAGCCCCCCACCCCCAAGGTAAGCCATAAAACTGATGCCAGTTGGTGTTTGCTTCTGGACAATAAGTAGCCCTTTCTCTTGGGTGTGTTCCCAGGGAGTGGAATTGCCTGATGGGGGTGCTGGGTAGAGTTCACTGTGGCAGATCCTGCCCTGTGATATGGAGCAGGACGCACTGGTGGTGAGCCATTGAGGGGAGCTTCAGCCACCTCCTCTGCCCCAGACGTAGGGTTCAGTCCTGTCCATTTCAGCCATTCTCGGGGGACAGAGGGAGGAGGTGGTGGCTGAAGAGTGTGGAGGACTCTCAGCATGTTATTAAGTTGCACCCTGGGAGTAACAGCACAGTCAATATTGAAGTTCCCAGGGGTGGGCTTAGACTCTCAGGAACCCCGGAGTGCACCTGTCTTAGCCCTGCGGGCCAATTCTATCTACTCCTGTTCACACACGAGGCGCCCTGGACTGGGGTATCAGGACAGGAGACACCTGGAATTGGACTGCTGGTCCCTTAGTGTGCTGAGCTGACTTTTCCTCTAGATCCTTCTGGCCATCCCTGGGCCCTCAGCCCCTCCCTAACCTGTTTGGTGTTTGAGGCTGGTGAGCCCCAGACATTGCGCCCTCAAACACCATCACCTCTGATCCCACATTTCTGGGGGGTTAGGATGGGGCTTCAAGCTGGGCTTGCTGCCCCAGAGTCTTATGGGAGCTGCAATGAAGGCGTGGCCTAGGTTTTGGCTCATTTTGGGGTCATGCTTCCACTTCCAAACTTCCTCAGGGCTCCCACAGAGCTTAGTCGCTGGCCCCTGATCCCTGGCCTCTTGCCAGAGGCTCGTTATGGGATCAGTTGGGACAGAGCCGGGAGCGGCAGAGAAGCCCAGCAAAGGGGATGCCAATCTCTTTGGTCGACATTCTAGAGACAGAGACTCTGCTTCTCTCAACAAGAGATCTCCACATCCTAGGACCCCTTCATTAGGGCTAGCCATACCCAGCTGCATGCTTGTAACTAGCTCCCGCCCCTATACCGCCACCACATATGATTGGTCCATGATGTGCACCTGATAGCAAACATGGCCAAAACTGAGAATTGAACTTGGTATCTATTTCTGCAAGCTGAGCCCTTGAGAAAGAACTGGAAAACCAAAGAGCTGTAAGATCTGCATTTCCCTCAAAGAGATGCCTAGAAACCTGGTGTGCAGAGCAGGAGAGGGGAGCAAATAGAGCAGGGAGTGTGAAAGGAGGCACCGGCATTCAGAGAAGCTGGCAAGAGAGCGAGCCCGGACACTAGTGAGCTTGTGGGGGGGACTCCTCTGGACACTGCCCCATGCTCTGTGCTGTGCCCTGTGGTCTGTACACTGTGCCCTGTGGTCTGTACACTGTGCCCTGTACACTGTGTGCCCTGTGGTCTGTACACTGTGCCCTGTGCTCTGTACACTGGGTCCTGTGCTCTGTACACTGTGCCCTGTGGTCTGTACACTGTGCCCTGTGGTCTGTACACTGTGTCCTGTGGTCTGTACACTGTGTCCTGTGGTCTGTACACTGTGTCCTGTGGTCTGTACATTGTGTCCTGTGGTCTGTACACTTGTGTCCCTGTGGTCTGTACACTGTATCCTGTGGTCCGTACACTGTGTCCTGTGGTCCGTACACTGTGCCCTGTGGTCTGTACACTGTGCCCTGTGGTCTGTACACTGTGTCCTGTGGTCTGTACACTGTGCCCTGTGGTCCGTACACTGTGTCCTGTGGTCTGTACACTGTGCCCTGTGGTCCGTACACTGTGCCCTGTGGTCTGTACACTGTGCCCTGTGGTCTGTACACTGTGCCCTGTGGTCTGTACACTGTGCCCTGTGGTCCGTACACTGTGCCCTGTGGTCTGTACACTGTGTCCTGTAGTCTGTACACTGTGTCCTGTGGTCTGTACACTGTGCCCTGTTCTCTGTACACTGTGCCCTGTTCTCTGTACACTGTGCCCTGTTCTCTGTACACTGTGTCCTATGGTCTGTACACTGTGTCCTGTGGTCTGTACACTGGGTCCTGTGCTCTGTACACTGGGTCCTGTGCTCTGTACACTGTACCCTGTGGTCTGTACACTGTGCCCTGTGGTGTGTACACTGTATCCTGTGGTCTGTACACTGTGTCCCTATGCTCTGTACACTGTGCCCTGTGGTCTGTACACTGTGCCCTGTGGTCTGTACACTGTGCCCTGTTCTCTGTACACTGTGTCCTATGGTCTGTACACTGTGTCCTGTGGTCTGTACACTGGGTCCTATGCTCTGTACACTGGGTCCTGTGCTCTGTACACTGTACCCTGTGGTCTGTACACTGTGCCCTGTGGTCTGTACACTGTATCCTGTGGTCTGTACACTGTGTACACTGTATCCTGTGGTCTGTACACTGTGCCCTGTGGTCTGTACACTGTGCCCTGTGGACTGTACACTTGTGCCCTGTGGTCTGTACACTGTATCCTGTGGTCTGTACACTGTGCCCTTGGTCTGTACACTGTACCCTGTGGTCTGTACACTGTGCCCTGTGGTCTGTACACTGTGTCCTGTGGTCTGTACACTGTGCCCTGTGGTCTGTACACTGTGCCCTGTGGTCTGTACACTGTGCCCTGTGGTCTGTACACTGTGTCCTGTGGTCTGTACACTGTGCCCTGTGGTCTGTACACTGTGTCCTATGGTCTGTACAAGTGCTCCTGTGGTCTGTACACTGTACCCTGTGGTCTGTACACTGTATCCTATGGTCTGTACACTGTGTCCTGTGGTCTGTACACTGTGTCCTGTGGTCTGTACACTGTGCCCTGTGGTCTGTACACTGTGTCCTATGGTCTGTACACCATACCCTATGGTCTGTACACTGTGTCCTGTGGTGTTCACTGTACCCTGTGCCCTGTAGTCTGTTTGCTGTGGCCCATGGTCTGTACATTGGACTGTGCTCTGGCTAGGGCTGTTATGGCCTTACAACTATCTCCTCCTTTCGTATTACTGTTACCTTTAACTCAGTCCTGTGAGTGGCTTTTCTTCGTGACTTCAGAGTTTTGGGAAGACACATTTCTGCTCCCTTCACTAAATTTTCTTTGCTGTCTTTCTGGAAATATTGAACTTTCCCGATTGCAGAGCAGGGAGGGTCGCTGGCTGTGCTTGTCTGTCGCTGAGCCAGGCCCACCCTGACCTTTCTCCCTGCCTGTCACACATAGCCCTGAGAAGGGGTGTCACCCAATTTCACAGACTCAGTATTGCAGGGCAGAGAGGGCTCTGAGGGCTCCAGTGGTCCAGCAGGGCTGGGGCTCCCCAAACCCAGCAACTCCGCTGGGCCTGAGGATTGAGGCAACAGGCGGCTCTTCTTACTGCCCAAGAACCACACGGACTCTGCCCTCATGGTCCCGTGAGGGAGAGCAGCCCCTACTCCATGCTTCTGTGCTACCGGCTGCCAACACTGCAACTCTCTGAAGGCCCTGGGTGAGGAACACTATTTGCTTCTAGAAGGTACTGTCTGGTGTGCCACTAAGCTTTCAGATGGCAACACTCGGTTGAGGCGGAGCCCCATGTCTGAGCTTCCTCTCCCCTGTAGGACCCTGCGCGGAGACTAGCTTCTGCCGGCAAGGTTTTTCTTAGCCTCAGCTTCCTCATTTGTGCAATGGGAAGGCTGAAAGCCGTGGTAGGGGCTTGCCTGAGAATCTAAGTAAAAGTAGTTTCAGCTGGGCACAGGGATCAGGAACAGGAGCTGTCTCTGCTATTACGTTTCTTTCATCTCATGAGTTTCTGATAACGAGGAGCTCTAGGGGTCCTTGTGGGCCTCCAGTTTATCTACCCCTACCGGCCCCCACAAGGCTTCTTTGAAATGTCTCCCCAGCAAGCCAAACCTCTCTCTGGGAATTGTTGGGGCCCGATCACTAGCAAGGAGGTCTAGGCTTGTTGCAAGCTGCAGAGAGAAAACAAATATTGTTTTAGAAGCATTAATAATTAAGAGGTTTTCAGCAGAGAATGGGCCAGCATTAGGGAATTGAAAATTAAGACTAAGACACTACCTCAAGCAGATTTCCTGATGAATAATTCATGGAACAACACCAGAGAGACCCAGAAAGGAGAAAAAAGGGCCTCAGTATTGGTCCTCCTCTCTGAATTTCCCCACTGGGAGAGGGGCCTCTGGGGACACAAACAGAAGCCAACCCCATGGGGGTCGGAGCAGTCAGGCCCATGTGCGACAGAGTGACCCGCGACTCTGAATGAGAATTTGGGTTCCAGGTGCTGGAGGGGACTTCACGACCTCCGGAGGCCTCTGTGCCCTGGGAAAACTGCTGTACCCCAGGGAAGGCAGCAGGGGCCTGGGGCTACATGTCTGCCCGCCTCCCTCCCTCCCTCCCTCCCTCCTTCCCACCTTCCCTTTCCCTTCCTCCCTCCCTTCCCCCCTCCCCCCCTTCCCTCCCCTCCCCCCTCCCTTCCTCCCTTCCTTCCCTCCCTCCCTCCTTCCCACCTTCCCTTCTTCCCTCCCTCCCTCCCCCCTTCCCTCCCTCCCTCTCCTCCCCTCCTTCCCTCCCTCCCTCCCTTTTCCCTCCCTCCCTCCTTCCCTCCTTCCCTTCCTTCCTTCCTCTTTCCCTCCCTCCCTCCTTCTCTCCCTCCTTCCCTCCTCCCTCCCTCCCTCCCTCCCTCCCACCCTCCTTCCCTCCTCTTTCCCTCCCTCCCTCCCTCCTCCCCTCCCTCCTTCCCTCCTTCCCTCCCTCCTTTCCTCCTCTCTCCCTCCCTCCCTCCCTCCCTCCCTCACTCCCTTCTCTCCCTCCCTCCCTCCTTTCCTTCCTCCTTTCCTTCCTCCTCACTCACTTAACAGAGCAGAGTGGAGGGGAGGCCCACACACCCTCTCTGACCTGAGTGTGAGTGTGAGCAGGGGGCTTAGGGGGACACCTGAACTGAGTCCTGAGGGGAGTTGGGAGGGTGTGCACGGCCACTTCAGGCTCTCACCAGCTCCCCTATTGCATCAGCCATGCATGATGCCCTGCCAGTAACAGTATTTAGACCACAGTACCTAAAAGGTATGGGGGAGGGGAAGAAAAGGTGTTTTCCACAGAGCTAGGACAGGGGCGTTGGTTGAGAGAAGTGGACGCTGGTGAAGGGATGGGGTTTGAACATCATATTCCTGGAGCCCAATCATGCATAGCTTTATAACTTTGCAATTCATAAAGACTCAACAAACAAACTAAAACCATTGCAACACTGTTAGTCCTGATCTCCCACTGCCCGACCAGCACACGGCACAGGGTCAGTTACTCATTCACAAAGAGCCACTGAGCGACTCCTGTCCTGGATGCTGGGGACCCAAGGACGGGGCTGCGCAGGACCTGCTGAGAGGGGACACCCAGACACTGCTCTCTTGGGATCAAGGATGGAGAGACAGAGTTTAGACATGGAAGCACCCAGGAGGAGAAAGTCCAGGAGGAGAAAGTGCTGGAAGAGAGTCCAGTGGAGGAGTGGCTGTGGTTAGCGGAAGGTTGGGGGGTACTCATGGTTGGCACCATCCTGGCAGCAAAGTCCCCAACACAGAGCTCCAGGGCACATGGTCTGAGCAGGTGAAGGTGCACAGAGGAAGCAAGGATGAGGACAGCGGCCACAGAGGTGGGCAGAGGTTAGCTGTGAGTAAGTGCCGAAGTGTAGTTGCTTTGCCTGAGATCGGGGATGCTCTGGAGCAGGAGCAGGTGGCATTGTCTGTGGGATGGACCCTACCCTGTCCTCTGGTCAGCAGCTTGAACTATGACATGGGTTGATCCAGGTGTTCTGAGCTGGGCTTCTCCGTACCTGCTTGGCTATGGGACTGGGGCAGGTTTATACTGACCGTGGGCAGGCTGTTGTGGAGGGTAGGGGGAAGCCACAAGACCCCCTCCTCCCTCACTCCTACCCCCAAGGCCTTGATGGGTGCAGGGATCACAGTAGCATGTCTGCCAGTCAAAGTGAATTCACAAGATCACCCATACACTGGCTAGGGAGAGTCTGACTCCTCCTAAGGGAAGGGCTGCTCAGGACTGGGGCTCATTGGGGTCGGGGTGCATCCCTCTATGCCCAAGGGCTATTCCTGGCAGGAGTAATCCCCTAGTGTTGCAGGGGAACCATACATGATACCAGGATGTTATGGGCTCAGCTGCCCGCAGGCAGGATCTTTACTTATTTGTCATTACTCTCTCTATTCCTTGGGGCTTTTTTTTTTTGCTCCATTTTCCATAAAGGACTTGAGTAAAAGTTGGATTTATTAGAATGGGTGCCTTTAGCTTCTTCTGGGAGAGTGGTTCGGGAGTTGTGCTACCTAAAAATCCATTCCGTCTTTCATTTTTAGGAATAGAAAGTCAAGCATTTTTTTAATGAGAATTTGATCTTTAAGTGACAGGCCTTGAAATATATCACTTAGAAAACATGTTGACATTAAAAGTTTTTGAATGGACAAATACAAAGCAATAGCCTATGCTATGGATTGCAGTAGAATATGCAAGAATTCTTTATAAAATTCATCAATGTAAATAATATTTCAACTGAATATAAAGAATGCTCAGTTTCTATAATTTTTGTACAATTTTTTGATGTCACATATACTGCACCACAAGCATCAGAGACAGTCTAGGTTCCATACCAGTGACATCTTTTTACCCTGTTTGCCTGCCCCCAACCTCTTCCTCTCTGATAGTCTCTGTAAGAGTTTGATTTGTCATTTGTCTACCTGCCTTGTTTATTTTCCATGAGTGGAGCCAAATGATGTTTGCCTTTTCCTATCAAACAAAAAACCCTTCCAGGTCCACTCATGTTGTTGACATGACGTCAAATTACAATGCTGCACACTTGAATCATAATGTGATAGGCCAATGTGACCTCAGAAAAGATCTATATAGAGTATAGAAATATATAGAGTATGGAAATATCTATATAGAGTATAGAAGATGACAAGCCCACTCGTTCATCTTCCAGTGACACACGGCAAGCCCACCACCACCCGCGCAGCCAAGCCCCACCGCCATCTTCCAGTGTACACAACCCCTCCTCATCCCCCAGTGACCAACGCCAAGCCCATCTCGCCATCTTCCAGTGTACACAACGCCAAGCCCATCCATCTTCCAGTGTACACAAACGCCAAGCCCATCTCGCCATCTTCCAGTGAACAACGCGCCCACTCCACCACCCCATCCTCCACCTCCAGTGTACACCAAGCCCATCTCATCATCCAGTGTACACAAACGTCAAGCCCATCTCGTCATCTTCCAGTGTACACAAACGTCAAGCCCATCTCGTCATCTTCCAGTGTACACAAACGTCAAGCCCATCTCGTCATCTTCCAGTGTACACAAACGTCAAGCCCATCTCGTCATCTTCAGGGCTGGCTGGGGATGAGTTAAGGGAGCTAAAGTGGTGCCTTGGGCTATGAGGACGAGGGTAGCGGACTGGGGGTTTCGGAGGAGCTGGGCCAATTTTCCAACTTGGACTGCTGCCCGTGCTGCCGCCAGGGGATCCCAGCTGTCCCCTTCTCTGCCAAATTGCTGTTGTTTAGATGGAAGCATCTAGGATGCTATGTTCTGGCAGCGGGGCATGGCCCCTTTGTCTGAGGTAGGACCAGCTAACACCTTCTACGGTCACTATTGGTAGTTCAGAGCCCTCGTGGGATCACTAAAGGCCACTCTCCATCCTTTTCCTTTTCTCCCCAGAACCCCATTAGATTGTGTTTCTAGGGCACCCACCCAGATACCCTTCTCACCCTTCCAGTCCCAGTGGAGCCATGGAAGGAGAACCCAGCTCTCCCAGCAAGTTCATAAAAGAACCACAGCTGTCAGGCCCAGTGTTTTATTCCCACACTGAGGAGAGGAGGGGCAGGAGAGTGTCAGGAGACAAGCAGGAGAGGGGTGCAATCTGGGGCGTGAATCCAGCAGGCGGGTTGCTAAGAAGTGAACAACATGTGAAAGATGCTTCTGGGCTGGGGGGCAGAGGCCAAGGCTGCACTATGGAAGAAAGTTCATAGATTTGGTCAGCATGAACCTTTTCTCTCCTGCCTGCTCCAGATCTCTCTGAAGTCCGGGGGCTTCCGCGGTCTGCTGGATGGACAGCGTTTATAAGCAGCTCTCTCCCCAGTCCAGTTAATAATTCAGGAGCCAGCACCTGCAGTCAACCCGTCATTCCAGCCCAACTGCACTCTGTACAGAACTAGTGGACAGGAAAGGAAAAAAAATCACCGTTCAGCTTGAAAAACGGTCCTGACTTCTCGGGCTTGCCGTTCCTGTGGGCTGGGGTGGGCGAGTGCCAGGCACTATGGATTGATGAGGCCAATAGAGGGAGTTCAGGCATGTACCCCGACAGCTCAGGAGTCATCTTAGATTTGGGAACGAGGCTTACCAATAGCAGGCCTTGGAAAATGTCCTCAGGCTCACCCGCTTTCGCCACTTGCTCTTTCATCCATTCAGCAGTTGTAGATGCTGCTGTGGTGGATAAAGGAGGTATGGTGGAATTGTTGGAAAGGGCCGTGTGGCGGACAGATGAGGTGTGGTGTGGCACATTCCCCAGGGATACAGCCACACCCAGGGAAGGCTCCTCGGAGGGAGCCGAGATGGACTCTGACTGGGGTGCAGCTCTGCTAAGGGCTTCACTGTGGGGAGGAGAGATGGGGTCAGTGTTCAAGCCTTGACTTGCTCTTTCGTAACCGTGTTTGCCCTTGAATCTTTCAATCTTTACTCTCTGCATTTTCCAGTACGGAGAAGCCCAGGTTCTCTTAAACATGTATTTCTCATTTTTCTCCCCTCACATCTAAGTAAACTTTGTTCAATAAAACTATCTTGCTTCTGAAAGAGTTTAAGGACGACTTACATCTCACTGTCGTCACTATGTGAACTCATTTACGGGCCTAGTTCCAGAGACCCAAATTAATCTTGAAGGAGATCAACTAGCTGCAAAATTTTATCAGACAGCTGTTCCTGGCTGAGGCCTCTGGGTGATCTTGGAGTGCGGAGGGGCAGCTTCCACACAGTCTCAGCAGTGACTCCACACCCCAAAGCCCCATCCGTGCCTCTGGCTGCACTGCTCAGTTAAATATCTGAATTTCCTGGAGTGACATCTTCAAACTCTACAACACTGACATCCCAGTAAGAGCACACCAGATTGGATGTGATGTAATGTAGAAATCACCCATCTTGATTAACATAAACATTAGGACAGAAGGCTGAACTTGCAACAACAGCTTAGTAAACTCAGACAAGGACTCAATGTTCCCATGGTGAAATACAAGCTTCACAAATTTTCTTCTATGAAAATTTTTCTTGTCATTAATATAAATATATAATGTTATATCATACATACATATATTTTTATCATTTATTTATAAATTAAATAATTTTATCATTTAGTGGTAAAAGTAATATAAAATAAAATTATTATGGGTCTGTTACTGGGGGTGGACTAGAGGGGTGGTTGGGAAAGTGGAGACAATGGTAAAGGAAGGTGATGGTGGTATGGGATTGGTGTTGGAATACCGAATGCCTATAACAAATCGCTGTGAATGACTTTGTAAACCACGGTGTTTAACTCAAGTAGGAAAAAAATGTCTAAGGCCGTGAACGCCACTCAGAATGCAGGGGTTCAGTTACCCAGCCAGCTTTCTGCTTTCACATTCTCATGTACAGAGCAGCAAAATGAGACCCGGTACCGGGGTGCCCTGTCGTTAAGGTAACAGGACTTGGAGATTTAGAATGAAGCTGAACTTTGACAAATTCCTGGTGACTTTGATGATTTTCTGGTGACTCTCAAGCAAAGTGAACTTGAGAAAGGCTTTGGTAGTTTCTTTTTTTCTATTTTTATTGAGTCCATCCCAACTGAGTTCTGAGGGTCTAAGGGTCAACTCCTGACCACATTGGTCATGCAGGCCTGGAGTTTGGTGCTGGTGGGCCTCTCGGGTGTACTTGGGGATACTCAGAGCCTTTGGTGGCTGACGCAACCTCAGGCTCCTCACAGGCTGGGCCTGTTGCCGCTCCACTCATTCCCCAGCCCCAGCTCTGGGAATCTCTAAGCAGTTCATATCAGAAGGCAGCCAGAGACGGCTCTGTGCTGCCTTTCAAAGCAGATGTCAGGTGCTTTTTCACACTGATCTTGCTTGAGGAAGGTTTTCATTGACCTCTACCTCCTTCTGGGAAAAGAACCTGAAACTATGACCCCCCACTTAGAAACTAGGAAGTTTGAATCTCATAGAAGCTGAGATTTCTGGCTTCTCCTTTGAAGTGAGGGTTCCATTGGGTCCAAGTCTGCGTGCCCTGACCTGGCTGTGGCTAGGGATCAGGTTTGGCCCCATGCTTGAGTGACTTAGAGCGTAACTTATTCTAGGGATGGTCCCACATGGGGTTGCATAATGATGTGGGGGGGGGAAAGGCGACAACAGTGAAGGTTTCTGAATGCACAGACCAAAAATTAATCCAAATTCACATGAATATTGAGCCTGCGGTGTCTCAGCAGTGCTTTCCTGACTGCATTTCTGGGATGGCAAGGGTTGAAGAGACTTGGGTTAGAGGCGGAGGCCTCGGCAGCCCGACCCCAGCCTCTCAGGCACCGTCAGCCCTCTGGGAACTTGAAACCAGCTCGTCCTCCAATGACTTCTGAGTCTATTACAAATTCCAGCAATTTTGGTTTCTTTCTGATGGTGTGGTCTGTGGTCACACCTGGCGTGCTCACGGCTGTGAGCTCAGGGGTCAGTCCTGGCAGTGACTGGAGGCCTGAACGGGGTGGGGTGTTGGGAATAAACCTGGGTCGACCACTTATCAGGCCAGTGTCCTACCTGCTGTACTATGGCGCCGGCCCCAGGTAATTTTGAAGTAAGGCTGGGGATTTCTGGGGACCAGGTGCGGGAGCAGGGCTGGAGGTGAACCTAGCGGTGGTGGGGGAGCAGGGTTAGGGACTCAGGGGAAGGGCATGGTAGGCCAGGGTTAGACTCTAGGGTCAGATGTGCATTCTAGCTTGGATGGCTGAGGTGCAGGGAAAACTGCATTGTAATTGGGGGTTTGGGAGGGAGAGTGAGTGAGGTCAGTTTGGGCCATGCTATGTGAGGGGGGCAGTTTGGGCCATGCTATGTGAAGATTACTTGCACCTGTAATCTTCAGGTGCAAGTTTCTGGAAGCAGTGGAGCGGCTGGGCCTGCAGCTGTGCCCTAAGACTGAGGGACTGGACAGTAATGGGGGGCAGGGATGAGGCAGCCAAGTCCCCGCCCCACTGAGGGGGTTCTGTTCTGTGTGTGCGTTGGGGGTGCCCCCAAAGGGTGCATATGCTGGGGAAAGGGATCAGCTCAGAGGCATTTGCCCCTTCTCAAACCTTCAGAACCATCCATGGAAACATCCCTTATCTGTGGGGTCAAGAGCCCCCAGCCCCAGCTGCTCTCTGGACACCCGAATGCCAGGCCAGCATTGCAGTGGGCGGGGTTGGCTTCATGTCCACCTCCTGGGGATCCCTCCTGCATGTGAAGTAGGGCTCAGTGACTCCAGTTGCAGAGGCTCTGGAAATTCAAGGGTTTACCTTCGGGATGCCCCCAGAGATGACAGGAGAGCTGGTCTGCCCTGCCAGGTAGGCCCAAGTGTCCTGGGACTGGCGCCTCAACACGCATGCACACACCTCCAGCCTCTCCAGATACCTTTATTGTCTCTGTATCCCCTCAGCATTTCTTCTGGTACCGAACACATGTCCTGGTGGCTGGTGGCTTCGGGCTCTCGGTGGCAGTGCTCTGGACCTGGGTGTGGCAGGCAGTGGTGATGGTGACAGCTTCACACCTGGGAAGCATTTTCTGGGGTCTCATGCTGACAGAGGGAGCATGGCCCAACCTCCCCATTCTCCTTTGCATCCCTCGGAGTATCTCCTGGAGAACGGTGACCTCAGGGAACCAGAGTTGCAGCTTTCCTGGAAACTGTGGAGAGGCCCCCACAGCCTCTAGTTTCAGCATCCTACACTCTTCAGGGGTGGGGTTCACCCTGAGTTGTCACCTCCGCAGCTGGGGCAGGTGCCTGTGGGCAGTAGAATGTCACAGCCTAGTGGCCACACTGTTCCGCAGTGATGCATCTCCCCAGGGCTGGGCCGGCTACCCTACAAGGGCACTGAATGAGTCCACAGCACACCCCTGTTGCTGTTGGCCTCTCCTTGGTGTAGGCTTGAGAATGTATAGTTTGTGTCTCTCACGTGAAATGCTTCTCCCTGAAGGTTCTAACAGAATTGCCGCCCCAGTGATCAGTCTTGATGGATGGATTTGGCCTGACTGGAGCCACTGTGATGCTTCTCTACACAGTTAGCTTGGCCAGAGATGGAGGAGGGTACAGAGCTGGTACCCCACTGTTTATGCTGGTGAACCTAGCCGAGAGAAATCTTAGTATGTGGTTCTTTCAGGGCTCTTGAGACATGATGTCAATGGCTAATTCTCAGAATAATGCTGTGTAGATGCTGTTCATTGAAAGTGGATCTCGCTAGTGAGTCCCTGATGGCTTGAGAGGTGTGTGGGCATGTTACCTTGTTAAAGCCTTGTCTTAGCTATTAGCCAATAACCACTCAGACTAGGGTCCGTGTGTGCAGGGCCCAGGGCTTGTGTTGGCTGAGGCCTGAGTGGCTGGCAACGCTCTTCCTCACGGTCCACACACCTGGACTGGCAGCTCCTCCTTGGGGTCTGGGTCATCCCTCTTCACCTCGTCCTCTACTTTATCTTCTGGATCCTTGGGCTTCATGCTGGACTTGCTGGACTTGGGGCTGTCTACCTTGAGGCTCTGATGGCTGGAGGCGTGGCTGGAGGCCAGAGAGCCCATGGAGCTGACCTGGAAGGTCAGGGCGCTGCTGCCCAGGCTGACAAAGCTGAGGCTGGTCAAGCTGCTGAACCTGCTGCCCCGGCGCTGCTGGCCAGGCTACTCTCGCTTTTCCCCTCCAGTCTGCTCGGACTTGTTGGTGTGGCTCACCAGATGCTTCCTTGGGAACCTGGGAGACGAGGTGGTTGGTGGGTAGGAGGTGTGGGTGCTGCTGGGCTTCCTCTTGACAGATAGGCTATGGACGCCCATCAGGCTGGCATCGCTGTTCTCTTCATCGGCCTCATAGCCGCTGCTCTGCCCGCTGAGGTCACTGCCCTGGCCCTCGCCCCTCACGGTGCTGGCACCACTACTGTCACTTTCCTGGTCGCTGGAGGTTTCTCTGGGGGACTGCTGGGTCACTTCTGAGCCATGGTGTGACCCTACTTCGGACCGGGCTCTAGGCAGGATATCGCTTGCTTTGAGTTTTGCCCCTGAGCAATCTGGAAAGATTTCCCTGTGGGATACTGTGGGACAGTAGTGGCCCCCTGCGCTGGTTTCTCCAGGAAGAGGGCCCCCACCCCAGGAGGCCTTTGAATGTTGGGTCTGCCTGGTCCTGGGAGGGGAGGCTTAATTTATATGGAGCCCGATAAAAGGCCACATTCTGATTGGCTGGTCTGGTTGCCATGGTGGCAGGGCTGTGAGGCGGGGCACTGGGAACAATGCTGGTCTGGCTGGTGCTTCATTGGCTGGGGCTGGGCAGAAAGAGGGCACATGGCCCCCAGGGTGAAATACCACATTCTAAGGAGCCTGTGGTGTCTGTACGGCCACCGGGAGACCTGAACAGCATCCCGCCCAGATCCCTGGGGACTGCAGTTCTTTAGAACATTCCTGAGTCTTCTGAGCTCCTGCTTCTCCTGGCAGAGACCTGTCAGAGCTCAAGGGTGAGAGCCCGCCCTCAGCGCCCTGCCTGGGCCTGCCTTGCTCTCTCTCAATCTATTTCTTTGTGTTCCCCTTGGCCCTTGGGGGAGCCTTCTCTGGCCACCCGGGATGGTGATTCCATTGGTGGCCTGAGCAGAATCAGGAGACAGGGCCAGGGCACAGGAGAGTGAGTTTTTTTTTCTCCAAGACAAGGGGAAACATTTCCGTGGGGGAACCAGGACTGCACACACAGCTGCCATCGATTCGGAGTGGTGGTCGGGCAGCCATTCAGCTCCGGGTCTGGCTCTCAGCTGTCACCAGGCTTTGGTTCTTTGTTTAGTTTAGGATTTGAGTCAGAGCCAGCAAAGGAGAATGGAAGCCGGGGAGAGTTGCCCATTTCACCCCCTGGCCCAATAGGGCTATTTTATTTTATTTTTTATTTTTTTTTGTGATCCACACACAGCTATGCTCGAAGTTTATTCTTGACTTTATCCTTAGGGCTCACTCCTAAGCACTCTCCATACATGGGGCACCAGACATGAGGCCAGGGATCAAGCCCAGATTGACAGCATGTGAGGCAACTGCCTTTCCGCTGTGCTACTCTCCAGCCCCAGAAGGGCTGTTTCCTAGATGGGACAACCAGAGTCAAAACAAAATAGCCCCCTGGCAACACAGGGTGGAGGAGGAGCAGAAGAGACAAACACGCAGTCCTGTGCCTAGAATTGTGGAAGGCCCCTCGCTCCTTTCTGCTCTTATCCTGGGGCAACATGCGGCCGGGAGTCCCGCAGGCTAGGGGCTGGAGGGCCAGCTCTCTGTTTCCTGCTCTTCTGTTCCACTCTTCTGCTGTTCTGCTCTGTTCTGCCCCCACTATTCCAGCAAAGTCACTCAGAATTCACAAGTTCTTGGAAAGGCTGGGGGTGTTGTGAAGTCCAAGCCTCTGGTTGAGACATTCCCGTGTGACCGTGAACACATCTGTAGCTCTCTGTCTCTTCTGCCCAGTGATATTGATCACAAGTTACGCTTAGTTTTTTTAAAAATATTTTATTATACCACCATGATATATACAGTTTCAAAGATGTTCATAAGATGTTCATATTTGGGTTCCCGCCATACATTGTTCCAGCACCCATCCCTTCACCAGTGCCCATTTCCCACCACCAATGTCCCCGATTCCCTGCCCCTCCCTAGCCTGCCTCTGGCAGGTTTCCTAATCTCTCTCTCTCTCTCTCTCTCTCTCTCTCTTTCTCTTTTCTTTTCCCTTCCACATTGTGGATTACAATACATACATTAAGAGGTCGTCATGTGTATCTTTTGCCTGTATTTAATGCTCAGTTCTAGGTTGGCATCAGCACTTTCGACAATTATTAGCACACTGTTCCATTATCTGTCTTACCTAGCCTCTGACTCCCACACGCTTGTTATAATTTCCACCTTTGACAAGACCTCCTGTTCCATGTTTTGCCTGACCTTGGATATTGGTATCATAATATGTACATATATATTTATGTCATGCAAATAAATGTAGTCATTCTATATCTCTCTCTCTCCTTCTGGCTAATTTCACTCAACATGATCCTCTCCATGTCCATCCATTTATAGGCAAATTTCATAACTTCATTTTTTCTGACAGCTGCATAGTATTCCATTGTGTAGACATAACAAAGTTTCTTTATCCAGTCATCGATTCTCAGACACTTTGGTTGTTTCCAGATTCTGGCTATTTTGAATAATGCTGTTATGAACATAAAAGTAGGGATGGTGCCTCCGCTGCATATTTTAGGCTTCCCAGTGTATATTCCCAGGAGTGGTATGGCTGGGTCAAATGGGAGCTCGATTTCTAGTCTTTGGAGGAATGTCCATATTGTTTTCCAAAATGGCTGTACTAGTCGACATTCCCACCAACAATGACATCCCTTATTCTTTTTTTTTAAAACATTTTATTATACCACCGTGAGAAATACAATTACAACGTTGTTCACATTTGGAGGTTTCGGTCACACACTGTTCCAGCACCCCGCCGCCTCCACCAGTGCCCCTCTCCCACCACCTATGTCCCCAATTCCCTCCCCACTCCCATGGCCTGCCTAAATGGCAGGTTCTTTATCTCCTCTCTCTCTCCCTCTTCTCTCTTCCTTCTCCTACACATTGGTTACACTTAGTTTTATATCTGTGTCCTTACTGCCAGCTCACAGTGACAGTGGCTGATATTTGGTCTCTGAGCTTTCCGAGACCAGCACAATGCCTGCAACATGGTAGGAACTTGTTCGAACTTTCAAGAGAGGGACAGAAGGTGAGCTGTGGGCACCGTGCCAAGCAATCACTTCAGAGGTTTTTGTTTGTGTTTTATTAACCTATTTTAAAAATGTATGGGGCTGGAGTGATAGTACAGAAGGCAGGGTGTTTGTCTTGCACATGGCCAATGGGGGGTTTGATTTCCAGCATCCCAGATAGTCCCCTGAACACCTCCAGGAGTAACCCTTGAGCAAAGAGCCAGGAGTAATCCCTGAGCACCACCGGGTGTGACCCCAAAGCAAAATAATACTAATAAAAAAAGTATGTAGCTAAGTTTTATTTACATGATCAGAGGAAATTAAGCATAAAGTTTTACTGGTTATGACCTTATTAGAAAGGTCAGAATTTCATAGTGCTTTGGCACAGCCATTCACATGTTTCCAGATATAAATTTATGGCCATAAATTATTTTTTTTATTACTTTTAAATTTTTATTTTCACTTGATCACTTGAATCCCGTTATTCATTGATTTGCTCGAGCGGGCACCAGTAACATTTCCATTGGACCCTATCACGTGCCAATATAGCCCAATGGCATCTGGTTGATTCAGGAATATGAAGAGCCTCAAACCGTTCCTTCAGGGTCTTAACAAGGAAGTCTGACCATCTTGTAGGTGGGCGGCCACGTGATCTTTTGACATCCCATGGGATCCAGTCGGTAATGGCTCTAGTCCAGCGGTTGTCTCCAAATCGCATTACATGTCCAGCCCATCTGATTTTCGATGCCTTGGCAAACGAGACAGCGCCCCTGATTCTGGAATAGCGATGGAGGTCAGAACTCCGGATTCCTTCTCTCACTTGAGTGAGGCGTGATATTCCAAGCATAGCTCTTTCGATGCCTCTCTGGGAGACCCGAATAGCATTCTCATCCTGCTTTCGTAGGGCCCAGGTCTCTGAGGCGTATGTTAATGCAGGGAGAACGGTGGAGTCAAAGAGATGTGCCCGGAGCCGGAGGTTCTTTGTCCTTTTAGCTATTTCTTCGATGCCTTTGAAGGCATTCCATGCCGCTCTCTTCCTCCTGCGCAGCTCAGGTTTTAGGTCGTTCATCATGTTGATTTCTCAACCTAGGTACACATAACTGCTGCATTCAGAGATGTTTGTTCCATTGAGAGTGAATGGGGCCTCTGGAACTAGTTCATTCTTCATAAACATTGTTTTCTTTAGATTCAGCTGTAGACCTATCTTTCCACCTTCTCGGTCGAAGTCAGCCATCATTTGTGCCGCTTGGCTAATGTTTGGTGTTATTAGAACAATGTCATCAACAAAGCGGAGGTGGTGTAGTTGCCGACCATCTATCTTCACTCCCATTCCTTCCCATTCTAATTGTTGCATGATGTTCTCGAGGGTGGCGCTGAAGAGTTTTGGTGAAATGGTATCACACTGTCGAACCCCTAAACATAAAATTTAAATAAAATAAAATAAAATAAAATAAAATATAAAATAAAATAAAACTAAATTTTTATTTTAGTGTTTTAAAATAAAATCAAGTGATTTATGAAGTTATTCATACTTGGGTTTTTAAAAAATTTAATTATACCACTGTGAGATATACAGTTAAAAGGATGTGCAATTTGGATCTCTGTCATATAGTGTTCCAGCACCCAGCCCTCCACCAGTGCCCCATTCCTACCACCAATGTCCAAACACTCCCTCCCACCAAACCCCAGCCTGCCCCTATAGCAGGTACTTTTTCTTTCTCTTTCTCTCTCTATCTCTGTTTCTTTCTTTTTTTTTCTTTTTTGGGTTACACCCGGCAATGTTCAGGGGTCACTCCTGACTCTGCACTCAGGAATTACTCCTGGCGGTACTCGGGGGACCATATGGGATGCCGGGGATCAAACCTGGGCCAGCATGGGCTGGCCATGTGCAAGGCAAACGCCCTACCCGCTGGGCTATTGCTCCAGCCCCTCTATCTCTGTTTCTGTCTCTGTATTTCTCTCTCTCTTCTCTTACACTTTGTGGCCTGCCCTACAGATATTAATAGTTTATGATGTAAATCTCTATGTGTGTATCCAATAGTGAGTTCTAGTGTGACATAATTTCTCATTCCCCATCAACCCAGTTTGTTGCGACTACAATGATCATTACAGTGTATAAACGTGAAAGATCCTGGGTTGGACCTGGTCCTAACCTTCATTAATATCTAAGCAACTTGTGTGGCCACGGAGCGGCCACATGCCGACACGGCTGCAGGTCTGATCTGTCTCTTGCCCAGCTTTGTTGGCTGCGGAAGCTTTGAGCTCATAGCCACACCCACCGACATGGAGGTGAAGGGAGCCCAAATCCCTGCTCCAAGTCCGGCCAGCGTGGCCACTCCCACGTATCTGCTAACCCTAGGAGATATGTTGCACTCAGCCAGGGGGCTGAGCAGTTTACCATCCTTCCAAACTGGGTTTTGGATAAACAATGTTCCAGCAACGAATCTGCTACCAAGCGTCAACCTCAACCTTGTTTTATAAAGAAGTTTCTCAAAAATGGTTTCAGGGAGCTTTTAGAAATCACATATTTAGACATCCCGGGCTCACGTTCTGTCATCACCTCCTTGGGAGGTTGAGGCTCGTCCCCCTCCCCCAGACAGTCTGGTGGGGAGAGGCTGGAGGGGATGAGTGCTTGGATCTGGCTCTTCAGAACGCGCAGGTGCAGCCAACAGGGGTCAGTACTGTCTCGGCAGGAGCCGCGACCCCTGTGAGCTTTAGGATTCCTGCTTTTGATGGAGCCATGATTAAATGGACTTGTCAGTGAGGGCAGCAGGTGGCCCTTATTCATGGGGACTCACTGAGTGACAATGAATGAAGAGACTCTCTGACACTCCCCTCCCCCCATACACAAGTGTTTCAAGAAGGGTCTTCAGGATTCTGGGAACACCTCAAAATACCCAGAGTGTCCCCAACTCCTGAAGAACTCAAAGCTTTCATCAAACTCAAAGGATCAAGCAAGCACAAGCACTGTAGCTGGTGCCTCAGTGTTGGAGCCCGTGGGTGGGTCGGGGTGGAGGGCAGCCTAGGGAGAGCTGCTCAGCCCCTCGCACTCCTCGACCATTCATGTCTCACCCCCTACTCCCAGAGTCAGTCACTTCACCCTGCTCTGTCAAAACTTCCTGTCTTTTTACATTTTTTTTTATTATACCACAGTGAAACATACAGTTACAAAGGTGTTCATAATTGGTTCTTGGTAACACAGTATTCCAGCACCCATCCCTCCACCAGTGCCCCATCCCCACCACCAGTATACCCACACCCCTCTCACCCACCCGCAGGCTGCCTCAGTAGAAGGTACCCCCTTTTCTCTCTCTTTCTGTCTCTCTGTCTCTGAATCTCTCTCCCCCTTCTTTTACACATTGTGGCTAGCCCTGCAGACATTTAGGGTTTATCATGTAAGTCTCTTTGTGTATATTCAATGGTGAGTTCTAGTCTGACATTACCATTGCCCACTCTC
This sequence comes from Cryptotis parvus, assembly GCA_021461705.1. Taxonomy (NCBI): domain Eukaryota; kingdom Metazoa; phylum Chordata; class Mammalia; order Eulipotyphla; family Soricidae; genus Cryptotis; species Cryptotis parvus. Next base: position 79,408 of record JAJIBD010031367.1, read on the forward strand.
AGATAAACACTGGTATATATTTATATCCCATTAATGAATGCAGTCATTCTATATTTGTCTTTTTCCTTCTGACTAATTTCACTTAGAATGATAGTCTCCATGTCCATCCATTTTTAGGTAAATTTCACAATTTCATCTTTTCTGACAGCTGCATAGTATTCCATCATGTAGATGTACCACAGTTTCTTTAGCCAGTCCTCTGTTCTCGGGCACACTTAGGTTCTTTCCATATTCTAGCTATTGTGAATAGAGCAGCAATGAATAAAGAAGTATGATAGTGCTTTTGCTATGTGTTTTTCAGTCTCTAGGATATATTCCCAGGAGTGCTTTTGCTGGATCGAATGGGAGCTCAATATCTAGTTTTTGGAGGAATGCCCATATTTTCCAAAAGGGCTGTACCAATCGGCACTCCCACCAACAGTGGATGAGAGTCCCTTTTTCCCCACATCCACGCCAGCACCAGTTGTTCTTGCTGTTTTGGATGTGTGCCAGTCTCTGTGGTGTGAGATGGTACCTCATTGTTGTTTTGATTTGCATCTCCCTGATGATAAATGATAGCACTTTTTCATATGCCTTTCGATTCTTAGGAGATGGGGGAGAGATTGGTTCCTTTTCAGTGGGCTAAGGCCATAGTAGTTCATCTGTTTGATTCAAACAAGAGGACAGAATAGCTTCGTTTGGACCTGGTTCCAGGCGAGGCCAACAGACTCTGCATTCTCTGGGCAGGACATGCTATCATTGTGGCACCTCTTCTTTCTCCAGACACATTGAGAGTCTGTGGGAAGGGCTGCTGCCTCTGTGGGGAGAGAGACTCAGAGAATAGTCCACAGGGTGCCGGGGATGAAGGGAGAGATCCTCAGAGAACAGTCTTACAGGGTGCCAAGGGACAGAAGTGAATTCGTTCTTCCCTCCACCTAACAAGCCATTGTCTGTGGATCTCTGTGATCAATAGGCAGTGAGCACATAGTGTCTGCATGTGAGCATTGCCCGAGGATGCTACCTTGTTGCCTTGGAGACTGGCATGCCACCTGAGAAGGCTGGGAGTGAGGGGTAACCAGGTTCCCAGGCACCCACTGTCTGCTTCATGGGTCTATTTTGTGAATGGGAAAAATATGCTCAGATAGACCCCGAAATTCTCTGGGGAAACAGGAAGGCTCAGAACCTGTGTTAGCCAGTGACGCAAAGCCTGAGGGCTGGAAGTGTGTCCAGAAACACCTCAAGCCTTGCTGCTCTGAGGACATTGATACCTGCTCAGCTTCTGATGTCACTGGAACACAGCAACAGTGACCTTAGCAGAGCTGCAGGGGTTTGGTTTCCCCAGAGCCCAGGACGAGGGCCTGGCTGGGGTAAAGAGACAACTGAGTCCGACTGGCTCAGACTTAGATGCTGCCTTCACTTTAATTCTGAGCATTTTCACTGTCAATATCTATGCATTTTAATCATGTGCTTAAAAATAGATCATGAGCCAATGCAATAGTACCGCAGGTAGAGGACCATTTGCCTTTCACATGACAGACCTGGGTTTGATCCCCAGCATCCCATATGGTCCCCAGAGCCCCACCAGGAGTGAGCTCTGAGCACAGAGTCAAGAGCAAATCTCAAACACTTCCAGGATGGACCCCTACCCCATTAAAACACAGAAATTGGTCATGTTGAATCCCGACTTTTGTTGTTCTCTTGACTTCTGCCCGGCGGTGAGTGCCTCGTTGCTTCCTTCTGATCCTAGCTGGGGATCGAACCCTGGTTAACGTTTTTTTAAATTTTTTTTTTTGCAATGAAAAACCATATCAGCTTCTGCTGTAGTTGTTAGTGCCCTGAGATGGACTAGTGTGGCCGCTGTCCCCATCCCCCACTTCCATGCTGAGGGTTGGGCTGAGTAGACAGTTACCGAGGGGTGGGGGCATCTTCTCTTGAGGGGCGGGGCATATGCTCTGAAGGGACCAGGGCATCTTCTCTCGAGAGGGTGGGACCTCTGCTCTGCTGCGTCACTCAGCAGCAGCATCGGACATTAGCGCTGGCCTTCACCTATGGCTCTACTTCCCTCGAAAGCAGAGGCCTCTTCAAGATACATTCTGGTAATTAAGGCCAGAGTGAGAAATAACCTCCTATATCTTTTAAAATGGTAAAATTCTTGATACTTTTTCATGCCTCTGCTTTAAATCTTAAACCAACGACCCCTTTAACAAGTCTAATTAAATCCATTTTTCAGGACATTTTTGGCAAATTCCATTTTAGCACAATTGTAGAAGTTCAACTGGCTTTGTCTCAGCTCCGCAGAGCTCTTCTGTGAAATGAAGGTGGGTGGCTACTCATTTCCGGTGTCGGAGACTCTCTGAGCTGGGCCCAAGGAGCCTGCAGCTGACAGCCATGTGCCCGGCCTTAGTGGGAATGAACACTCATCATTGGGAGTTGTCTCCTGGCTCCTCTGTCCTATATTAACTCACTCAATGTGTATTTATATTGTGCTTACTATTGAAACATTTGGGGATGGGCTTGTGGAGATCAGGAGAGTTGGGTTGAAAGGGGTGTTTATTGGTAAGAAGGAGACTCCGGGGGAGGGTCACAGATCTCTAAAGAGTGGTGAAGTCATTTGCACGTGCTCACCAGAACTTTCAAAGTCCCGTCCACCATGAGCCCCTTGGCTGACCCAACAACGCTTCCTCTTTTCTCCTCCTCCCTCCCTCCTACCCTCTCCTACCCTTCCTCCCTTCCTCCCTGCCATAATCCTGTATTTATTTTTATTTTATTAAAATTTCTTATTATACCACCATGAGATATACAGTTACAAAAGTGTTCATATTTGGGTTTCAGTCATCCAGTGTTCCAGCACCCATCCCCTCCACCGGGGCTCATTTCCCTCCACCAATGTCCCATGATTTTCCCCCTCCCCAAGCCTGTGACTATGGCAGGCAATTTTTATTTCTCTCTCTCTCTCTCTCTCTCTCTCTCTCTCCCCCTTCTTTTACATACTGTGGCTTGCAATACATACAGTTAGAAGTTATCATGTATATCCTTTTGCCTATTTTCAATGCTCAGTTCTACACTGGTATTACATTTACAATAATTATTAGTACACTGTTCCTTTATCTGTATTGCCTGACCTCTGACTCCCACACATTTGCAGTAGGTTCTACCCACCGACAAGACCTCCTGATCCATGTTTTTTCTGGCCTTGGATATTGGTATCATGCTATCTCTTCATATCCCAGCAAATAAATGCAGTTATTCAATATCTGTCCTTTTCCCCCTGACTAATTTCACTCAGCATTATCCTCTCCATGTCCATCCATTTAAAGGCAAATTTCATAGCTTCGTTTTTCCTAACAGATGTGTAGTATTCCATTGTGTAGATGTACCACAGTTTCTTTTTTTAAAAAATATTTTATTATACCTCCATGAGATATACAATTACAAAGATGTTCATGTTTGGGTTTTAGTCATACAGTGTTCCAGCACCCATCCCTCCACCAGTGCCCATTTCCCCACCACCAATGTCCTCGATTCCCTCCCCCTCCCCTAACCTGCCTCTGTGGCAGGTTCTTTATCTCTTTTCTCTCTTTCTCTTTCTCTATCTCTCTCTTTCTCTCTTCTTTCTCTTACAAATTGTGGACTGCAATACAGACATTTAGAGGTTATCATGTGTATCTTTGTACTTATATTCAATGCTCAGTTCTAGGCTGGTGTTATCACTTTGGACAATTATTAGCACACTGTTCTCCTTTCTGTCTTACCTAGCCTCTGACTCCCACACATTTTGATGGTAGATTCCGCCTTTGACAAGCCCCTCTTCATTCATGTTTTGCCTGACCTTGGATATTGGTATCATTATATATATTATATATTTGTGTGTGTGTGTGTGTGTGTGTGTGTATCCCACACCATGAGGGGCCATCATTTTCCACATCCGGACTCCCTAGCTTGTCACAGCTCCACCCAGCAGAAGAGTTGATCATCAATAAATGTGCAAGATGAGAGACAACCACAAGAGTATCCCACCTGCACAGCAGAGCCTGGCAAGATACCTGTGTCGTATTTGATATGCCAAATACCAGTAACAATTATAGACCTCATTCCCATGACCTGATGGAATGGTTTGAGGCTCTTTATGTTCCTGGAGCAAGCAGCAGATGCCCTTGAGCTAGACTAGCATGTGACAGGACGTATGGAGATGTTACTGGTGCCCACTTGAGCAAATCGATGAACAATGGGGAAGACAAATGATATATATATATAATAATACACACATATATAATATATGTATAAATACATATATATATGTCATGCAAATGAGTGCAGTCATTCTATATCTGTCTTTTTCCTTCTGGCTAATTTCACTCAACATGATCCTCTCCATGTTCATCCATTTATAGACAAATTTCATAACTTCATTTTTCCTAACAGCTACCTAGTATTCCATTGTGTAGATGTACCAAAGTTTCTTTATCCAGTCATCAGTTCTCAGGCACTTTAGTTGTTTCCAGATTCTGGCTATTGCAAATAGTGCTGCTATGAACATGAAAGTGCAGATGGTGTTTCTGCTGTGTGTTTTTGGCCCTCCCAGGGTATATTCCCAGGAGTGGTATGGCTGATAACCTTGTATTTAGTTGACCTCTGAGGTGTCACTACTGAGCTGGTATGGCAACAATGGAAGATCCTGATGAAGGTGCCTGCTCAAGTGAGGTGCTGCAGACAGTTAATCAGCAGTGCAGGGAGTGCTCTGACGAGGTGAAGCAGGGGTGGGTACCAGGCGAGAGCCCTGGCTCACACTGGGCAGTTCTCTGGAGCTGAGTTTTTGTGGAGTCTCTGAGGTGGTGTCAGTGTGAGAAACAGGAAGGAGGACACTAGTGCAGGGTGGAGAGGGAGGACAGGCAGCTCTAGGGGGCCAAGCCACACCCTTTAGTGAGAGAAGCACCTTGGCTCTCCTGCACTTTGGAATCACTGTGAGTTTTCAGAAACGCCAATGCCTACCCCTTCCCACGACCATGTTTGTTCCCTGAGTCTTAAACATTGTTGGGGTGATGTTCAGGGCTTTCCTGGCTCTGTAGTCAGGATTAACTCCTGGCAGGGCTCAGGGGACCATATGAGGTGCTGGGGGATTGAATGTGGGTCACCTGCTTGCAAGATAATTATTACTCATTGTGTTCTGTTAGGTTCACATTCATGGAAATAGTCATTTCTTGGCATGAGAGCTAGAAACTGGTGCCCATTTTATAGATTTCTGGGTGTTGATGTATAGCCAGGGTTAGAAGTACTAGACGAAAGCAGGCAAAATGGAGGGAGCAGGCAGAGAGGTGGGCAGGGGCTGGATGGAGGATAGTCCTGGAGACCCGTCAAGGAATGTGAGACAAGACTAGGGTTGTGCGATCGCATGTGGGAGTGACCAGGGAGGGGAGGCTCATGTCTTGAACTTCTGGTCGGGTGGTTGCAGGAGAGTGGGGGAGGAACTCTGAGGGGCTACAGGCAGAAGAGAGCCCATACAGGCTGCCTTCCTCACAAGGATGAAGAGAAGTCAAGAGTTATAGCAGGAGTCCGGCCTGGCCAGTGTGTAGGCGCAGCTGCTGGACAGAGGAGAGACTAGAGAGGCAGCACAATTTAGAGCTTAGTGGAGAGGTCATAGCCTTCATTCGAGGAAGGGAGACAATTAGCTTGGAATGGGTGGAAGAGAGAGCAAAGGGCAAGAGAGTTGACAGGGAGGTGACGTCCACAAGGCTGAGGTGAAGGAGGGATGGTTGGGAGAGGCACAGGCTGAGGTGAAGGAGGAATTGTCAGGACAGACACAGGCTGAGGTGAAGGGCGGATTGTCAGGAGAGGCATAGGCTGAGGTGAAGGAGGGATTGTCAGGACAGACACAGGCTGAGGTGAAGGGCGGATTGTCGGGGAGGCAAGGGTTGCAGATGAGAACCCAAGTTGTGGCTGTGACAGTCAGTTTTCCACAGAGCTGTGCCTCTGTTTTGGTCAATGTCTCAACAGCACTTTATGGGAATCAATGTGCTCCAGGCACATTGCCTGACTCTGTTCTTGGACCATGATAAGGGTGAATTAAATACGGCAGTAATACCATTTCCCTTGAAATATACACAGAGAAAAGTGACCCCTAGATCTCACAGAGCACTTAGTCAGCAAGTAAGCCAAAGTGTGTGTGTGTGTGTGTGTGTGTGTGCGTGTGTGGTCACTGTGGAAGCCCAAGAATGAGGCATAAGGACAGAGCTCCATGTCTTTGAGTCACTCCAGTAGCTGTGGGGGAGAGAATGTAGAGGATAAGAGAGAAAGAGCTAGAGCACCATGGGAGCACTGGGCCCCCAAAGTTAAGGGAAGAGTCTAGGGAACAGGAGATCAGAGATGCCTCCCACCTTGCTGAAACTTAGGGCAGGCGAAGCGTCTGTTGCTGCCACTGCTTTTTCCTCATGAGGGAAGAGCAGGGAGGGAAACACTTTCATGAGTCACAGAACAAGTTGGGGTAAAAAATCTGACCTCAGCGATTACTGTGTAAGAGAAACCACAGTGATGTGGGGAAAACTCTGGGGAGTTTTTATGCATTTCCTTGAGCCAGACTCATTCATGGTTGACTGATAGGTAGGCTGGGATGGTCTGGGTTCCATTTGGTTTCATCCTTTGCGGGGCTGGTCTAGTACTTCTTAGCTTAGGCAGTAGTAGATGCTAAGACTCTTCATTGGGAGAAGCCAAATTTGAGTTTGAGGAAGAGTATATGGGAAGGGCAAGAAGTGAGTCCGGGCACATCGTGTGGGGTGAGAATGTCATGAGCTCTCATTGGCCACTATAAGGAACCTGTCTTCCACTTTTTCTTATTAAACTTTCATGTTGTTGGAGTCCCATGGCTGTCTCCAGCTAGGCTGCCATGCCATAGAAGAGGTTTGGATCCACCTGGCCATGCTTCCGCTTCCCTGGACTGACTGTTCTTCCTCATGGTCCCTTTGAGTTGGACAAAACAGATCAGCATCCCTGGTTTGAAATGACAGCATTGCTCTCAGTTCTCATTCTCCCAGACGGGAGATTCTGCCTGTAGGCCCAATCCAGTCCACCATTGGCGTCTAGGTCTGACTTGACTGGAACAAAGAGAAATCATCTCCCACTTGAGGCATTTGGTGCTCTCAGGTAGAGCATTCTAACAGCAGAAGTCCTTGCACACCTTCAGCCTTGACCATTTGCTCTTTATAGGAAGCTCAAGTTTCAGGATGTCAGGGAAGAAGCATTCAGTGAGTCCTTGATTTGAATGGTGGGAAAGTTGAGGTTACGGAAGCACACAGGTGCCCTGTCTGCTGGCTTCTGGCCTCTCCCGCACCTCCCTTGCACTTACCTGAGACTGTGCTCCTGGAAGTTATGATTGTTCCTTTCATCAGCTTAGGCTTCTAGAATACATGACTAAGAGTTAGGAGGCTTTAGACCATAGCCACACTCACATTTTGGGAAGCCGTGAAGCCCAGGACCAGGGTTCCAGTATGGCTGGGTGCTTGGTGCATAGAGCCTAGTGAAGAGATATACTGCCGACTGTCTGTAGCACCTCATGTGACTGGGTACCTTCATTGGGGTCTTCTACTGTTGCCATACTAAGGCTCAGTAGTGTCACCTCATTGGTCATCTAAATAGAGGGTTATGACAGGGAGCAAGGAAGGGAGGAGGGCAGAAAGCAGTGGTGCATGGGGAGGGTGCTCTCTGCTCCCTCCCTCCACTTAGAAGGAAAGCGAATGTTATCTTGTGTCTCCTCTCCATGACATTTTTTTGAATCTATTATCCCTGACCCACTCCAATGGTCATATCACCTAAGCAGTGAGGGCGTCAGCAGATAAATGTTCAGGGGACACAAGGAAATACCTAGCCTGTGTTGCCTTTCCCCAAGGGTCCCTCCCGGAGCCGATGGGTCGGGCACATCAGGGTAGGTGTAGACTAGGAGTCTTAGCAGTTGGCCCTAATGAGTTGGCCCCATGTCCATATGGGGGGGACAGTGGTCTGGGACATGGGAGTAAAAATCTGGGGTATGGGGAACAGTAGTACAGGGAATTGGGGGGCAAAGGGCCAGGAGTGACAGCACAGCGGGTAGGGCATTTGCCTTGCTTGCAGCCAACCCTGGTTTCAATCCTCGGCATCCCATATGGTTCCCGAGCACCCCAGGAGTAAGTCCTAGAGTAAGCCAGGAATAACCCCTGAGCATTGCCAGGTGTGACCCAAAAGCAAAAACAAAAGAAATCACTGTATCACTGTCACTGTCTTCCACATCATCGATTTACTCGAGCGGGCACCAGTAACATCTCCATATGTCCTGTCTCATGCAAGTAGAACCCAAGGGCATCTGCTTGCTCCAGGAACATGAAGAGCCTCAAACCATTCCATCAGGTCATGGGAATGAGGTCTATAATTGTTACTGGTATTTGGCATATCAAATACAACACGGGTAGCTTGCCAGGCTCTGCCGTGCAGGTAGCATACTCTTGTAGTCATCTCAAAATCCAGCATTTATTGATGAACAGTGCAGCCGCGAGGCTGTGATAAGCTGGTCTGCTGGGTGGAGTTCTGACGAGGGGAAGTTCGGATGTGGAAAATGGAGGCCTTCATGGAGTGGGGTCATCTGATTGTTGAGAGGCTCTGATGGGGTGGCGGGCCAGGGCTAGAACCCGCCATCCCTCCCGGGCACCTCATGAGTGGCTGGGCACAGGGAGAGCCAGTAGCAGCTCTGCCCCATGCCTGTGAGTATCTCAAAAAAAAAAAAGAAAGAAAAAAGATTTCTCCATCTCGGACAAATCTTGGACCCTTAGTTTTTTGGTCTGTTTTTGGGTATTTATTTAATTGAAACATCTTGCAATAGACCATTACAAAGCTATTCATGATTGGGTTTCAGTCATACAGTGTACAGTGTTCCAACACCCATCCCTCTACCAGTGCATATTCCCAGCACCAATGTGCTCCCTTTCTTTTCCCTCCAAAGCACAACCCCCCTCCCTCCTTTTGAGCATTGTGGTTCTAGCTCTGCATTCAGGAATCACTCCTCTTGGTGGGCTTGGGAGACCATAGGGGGATGCCAGGGATCTAACCCAGGATCTGGGTTGACTATGTGCAAGGCAAGTGCCCTACCACCAGAGCCCTCAGTGTTTTGGGAAAGAGCGAGTGGTAACTCCCATCTCTCTGGGTTCCTGGGAGGCCTGAATATGCACCGCTCACCCAGTGTTCAGCAGTGCTAGGCAAACATCAAGTGTGTCATTTCAAACCATATTACAAAAGAACTTCCAGGGAAGCAACCTTTGTTCCCTTTCTAGGAAAATTAAAAACGAAACCCTCTGGCAAACAAAATGGGCAGAATCAGCAAGTCCATATTCAGGCCCCTCTCAATAATTTCTGCCACTCTGGGTAGGATGCCTGATTTTAGACACCCTTCCCCCAAATCAATATCTCTAAGCCCCACACTAATAAAATCTCAGAAGTGGCCATTTGGGCTGCCCGCATCACTAATAGTGCTCTCAACATGGGGGTGGTGAGGAGTCTGCCATGTGGGAGGCCCATAAAAATGACCGATGCAGATATTAATGATTTAATCTGCTAACGTGTCCTGGCTACCTCCAAGAACCCCATTTGTCAGCGTCTGGGAACCCGTTAGGAGGGGGCAGGGTGCAGAGCACGGGGAAAGCAGGGATGTGGGTGGGAATGAAGATGAATCACGGGTCCCAATATTGATCTGCCTTGCCTGGAACGGCCGCTTTCTGTTTGGAAATATGGAAAGCAAATTAATGAATAAATGAGCTGGCGCCGTGAACTGTTCCCAGCTGGGAGCCCTGGTATTTAAGCCACATATGCCCACACGCACAGAACAAATAAGTAGGAAGGTTTGTTGAAAGGGGCGGGGGTAGTGCACAGTGGCTGTTTGACAGCCTGCGACTGCCCATGGCAGACTTCCGAAGATGGTGTCAGGGTGCCCTGGGGTTCACAACACAGCATGTTGGAGCTTTGGTTCTGCTCATTGCTAGCTGCGGAGGGGGGGTGTCTCAGATATTTATGCAGACCCCAAGGTTGACACTTGCTTTGGCAGAGATTATCAATGGGGAGATTCCGTCTGGGAATGAATACCGGATTGACTTGACTTCTGTATTGTTCTGTCTTGGGCAAGTTTTCTGATGGTTCTATACTTCACATCCCTCCACTATGCTGTTCTGCAAGTCCAAAGCGGTGCTAAAGAAATTCTACAGCTGCTCAACTCTTGACAAATATGAACAAAGGCACCTATCAGTGACTGTCCTAGGTGCCTGGAATGGGGCTGTGAGCAGGACAGAGCAACACTTCGCTAACACTCACTGCTGCTTATTGTCCTTTTCTGTCTAGCAGTAGTTCCTGGCAGGACGTTTCCCCCATTGATTACCTTGGCACCTTTGTTAAAAACCACTTGGCCATATTGTGTGTGTGTGTGTGTGTGTGTGTACTTTCTTTCCTGTCCCATTTTTCTTTGCTTTTCTCTGCCAACAGCATGCCAAGATCATGTAACTCTGGGAGTCTACAAGTGGGTGGTATGCTTTTGTCACATTCAGGTTCTTTGGCTTGCAAGAAATAGGCATTTATGAGCAGCCAGAATGCTTTCCCCAAGGTTTCTTGGGCTAAGGGTCCTGCAGAAAGATTGAGAAGGGTTTGGCCTTTTAGCATAAGACCAAGTCTTGCCAACCCCAAGAAGAACACATGGTCAAGAGGGTTTTGATTTCTTAGGTGTGATTTCAAACTCATCCATCAAATCCCACAACTCCTTTTCTGTTGTTGAGAATTTTTTGTGCTTAGTGTCCAGCAGCTACACTGTAGCCCTAGAGGGTCTGCACATGCTCAGTTAAAGCCTGCCCAGAGCACTCCAGGTGTTAGTGCATGCCTAGGGCAAGAGGTGGAGGGTCAACCTCTGGAAGGGTTGTGCAGATGCCCCCTGCTTGGAACTCTGCAGCTTGCAGCTTTGCAGAGTTGGGGAGACGATTTGTCACCAAAGGCCAGGCTAGCTTGCCTTGTTGACTTTGTGGGCTGGGTGGTGTTCTGCCTTAAGGCAAGAACTCCTGTGTGGAGGGAGAGATGAGTCTTCATCCTAACTCATTTATTCTTACCTGATCTACTTGATTCTCCTTTTACAAATTCCACAGCAATCTTAGAATTTTATATAGAATGCCTATGTCCTTAAAGAAAGAAAGAAAAAAAAAGTCTTGCCCATATCTCAAAATCAGAACAAAAAATCCGTGAAAGGGTTTGGGTAGGCTTTGCACTAAAGCAGCCGATCAATTTAGAGTGAATTGACTTCTTTACCTTGTTGAGTCTTCCAATCCACGACCAAAGTACATTTCTCTGCTGGTTTCTATCTTCTTTGATTTCTTTCATCAGAATCTTGTATTTGTCAGTATACAATTATTGTGATATTTTGTTAAATTGTTACTTAAGGATATCACTTTTCTGGATAATATTAATGATATTTGATGTTAATTTCTACTTGTTTATTGCCAGAAATGCATTTATTTGTAGAATTGCAGTTAGTCTTTTTGTTGATTTAGTATCCTACAATTTTGCTCTCTCTCTCTCTCTCTCTCTCTCTCTCTCTCTCTCTCCTGTGTGTGTGTATTCTTGGGAATTTCCTATGTAGATAACCATGTCATCTGCAAATAGGGACAGCCTTATTTCTTCCTTTCTAAATGGTGTGCTCGGAATTGATTGCTTTTATATCCAAAGTATTGTGCCCAAATGCTCAAAGGAGTTAGTCTGGTGGAGGCTAGTGACAAATAGTAGCTTGTATCAGCTTGCAATTCCCTGGTTTGGTACATATATGAATCCAAGTCTTTAGGCTATTAAGAGAGATTTTGCTGTGAGATTTTCTGATATTTAAAAGTTGGTGAGTTGTTCAAATATTTAAATATCCTGCAGGCCAAACAAAACACACCGGTGGGCTGGACTGAGTTTGCACTAGTTTGTAACCTGGCCCAACTGCGGCATTCTGCAAACAGAAGCATCTGCTCTGACTTGCCTGATTGCCTGATGTCTCCAGGACAGTGCTCACAGGATGCGCTGGAGCAGGAACTGTTGCGGGACCTGGGGAGGTGAGCAATGTGGCAAGGGCTGATGATGTGTGTGGAACCACAATGGGAAGGACAAAGCCTGGGAAAATGATAGATGGTGACTGGTGGTTGGTGCAAGATGAGAGCTATGGGGTGGTGGGCGCTGAAGGTGTGTGTGGGATGTGGTGTTAGACCCTATCTCTGTCTTCTCTCCCTTCCCTCAGTCTGCTTCCTTCCTTCCTTCCTTCCTTCCTTCCTTCCTTCCTTCCTTCCTTCCTTCCTTCCTTCCTTCCTTCCTTCCTTCCTTCCTTCCTTCCTTCCTTTCCTTCCTTCCTTCCTTCCTTTCCTTCCTTCCTTCCTTCCTCCCTCCCTCCCCCTCCCCCCCCCCCCCCCCCCCCCCCCCCCCTCCCCCCCCCCCCCTCCCTCCTTCCTTCCTTCCTTCCTTCCTTCCTTCCCTCCATCTCTCCTTCCTCTTTCCCTTCCCTCTCTCTTCTCTTTCTTCCTTTCCCCTTCCTGATTCTTTTCCCAACCCCTCTTCCCCTTCCTTTCATATAACATACATGCATTTAGACCAGCTTGGTGCCAGGTTATCCCTTCCCTAATTCCTATGGGATAGGCATCAGTTCCTCCTCTTCACTAATGAGTCAGTAAGTCAAGTCTCTTGGTCATAGACAGGCAGTCACTTGCCCACACCCCCAGACCCTTCTACCTCGCTGTGCTCTTTGCCCCTCCCCCCCCCCCCCCCCCCACACACACACACACACACACACACTGTTATCTTCAAAGGGCCAGGCAGGCACTCCCGTTGTATTCTGACAGTCTTTGCTTGGGAAGAAGGCAGCAGAGGTGGGGCAACGGCCGTTGGGTGATGTCAAGAATCAGGCAGACCATAATCTGTAAAACGGCACCAGGCAGCAGCACAGGATGAGCTGGGAGGGACCCAACTCCCTCCGGGGCCCACTTTGGGAGGAGCCAGGCAGTGAGCCGGGTGGGGAAGGGGCTCTGGAGGCAGGCCCAAGGGAGGCCTTGTCCTGTGTCCTGGGTGGAAGGTTGAAGTGGATTCAGCAGATATACCTTGCCGCCTTGCAGCTGGGTGGGGCTCAGGAGAGGTTGGTGACATGTGGGACCTGGTCAGAGGCTCTCTGGGGCAAGACACTGTGGACAGACAGAAAGACTCCTAAGCTTTTCTCCTCTGAATAGCTTCCTCACGCGTGACTAAGCAAGTACTAGGAACTGCACGGAGGAGAATAGTTCTCTATTAATCAGAACCATGTGGATTAAAAGCAACAGAAACCAAGAATTACAGAAGCAAAAAAAAAAAGTTTTGTTGCTTTGTACAGCTGACAGCTCCAGGAGGCAGAGTCTACCTTCAGGCATAGCTGGATCCAGAAGCCCAAACATTGACTTCAGGATATGCCACCACCTGTCATCTATGCTTCCTAATGAATTGGCTTCTTTCACGAGCCCCATCATGCCTGTCAGCAAGCCTAGGGCCACATCGGCTCTGACATCAGCACGCCCGGATGCCTGCAGAGAGGAAATGTGGGTGCCAAATGTTCCAAAATCGAGTCCCATTGGCATGTGGCAGTTCCTCTGCCTGTCTCTGAGTCAATTGCTCATCAGGAGGCACAGGGAAAGAGCTGATAGGTCAGGCCTTCCTGTACCACAGACTCTGTCCCTATGTGCCCCTGTGAGTTGACCTAGGAGAAGGTGGTTCTAGTATTCCTCCAGGAAAAGCTCGTGCAGCTTCCTAGGGAATAGGTGCCGCCCATCCTGACCTTGCAGGAGATGGGGTTGGAAGGCGGTCAGTGGTGTGGGGGGTGACCACTTGAGGAGCTTGTCTGAAAATGGGTTTTTCCCACCCCCCAGCACACATACCCTGTTGCCTGGCAGATAAGTCCACATGAAGGGTTCTGAGACTTGCCCCCACCCCCAGAGAGATTTTTGTTTGTTTTTTTTGGACCACATGTGATGATGTTCAGGGGGTATTCTTTTTTTTATTTATTTATTTATTTATTAATTAAACATTTTATTATACCACCATGAGATATACAATTACAATGTTGTTCACGTTTGGAGGTTTCGGTCACACAGTGTTCCAGCACCCCCCTCCACCAGTGCCCATCTCCCACCACCCATGTCCCCAATTCCCTCCCCCTCCATGGCCTGCCTAAATGGCAGGTTCTTTATCTCCTCTCTCTCTCCCCCTCTCTCTCTTCCTTCTCCTACACATTGTGGGTTGCACTACATACATTTAGAAGCCATCATTTGCATTTTTTTGCCTGTATTTAATGCTCAGTTCTATGTTGGTATCAAACGTTTTGACATTTATTCACACATGTTCTCTTCTCTATCTTACCTAACCTCTGACTCCCACATGCTTGTGGTAATTTCCACTTTTGGTAAGATCACCTGGTATATTTATGTCATGCAAATAAATGCAGTCATTCTATGTCTCTCTTTCCTTCTGACTAATTTCACTCAACAGGATTCTTTCCATGTCCATCCATTTATAGGAAAATTTCATAACTTCATTTTTCCTAACAGCTGCATAGTATTCCATTGTGTAGATGTACCACAGTTTCTTTATCCAGTCATCAGTTCTCGGGCATACTGGTTGTTTCCAGGTTCTGGCTATTGTGAATAGTGCTGCTATGAAAATAAAAGTGTGGATTGTGTTTCTGCTGTGTGTTTTTGGCTTCCCAGGGTATATTCCCAGGAGTGGTATGGCTGGGTCAAAAGGGAGCTCAATTTCTAGTCTTTGGAGGAATGTCCATATTGTTCTCCAGAAAGGTTGTACTAGTCGACATTGCCACCAACAATGTATGAGAGTCCCCTTTTCCCCGCATTCAGGGAGTATTCTTGGCTCTATGCTCAGGAATTACTCCTGGGTCTTTGGGGACCATATGGGACGCTGGGGGATTGAGCCCCTGTCAGCCATGTGCAAGGCAAGTGTCCTACCCGCTGTCCCATCTCTCCAGCCCCAATTACTCAGAGGTTTGAAAACTGGGGGTGGGGGGAGTCTATATAGCATCCACCCACCCTCTTCTGACATCCCCTCAGACATCCCCTGAGAATAATACCCTGAAGAGTCAGTGCAATTGCAGCAGCACTTTCTCCCTACCCTTCCACACATTTAAGAACCGCTGGGATCCCGGGACATATCCTAGCCCCAATATTGTGCTTTCTCCCTCCTCTAGGTCACACCAGATGCATAAAGGCCTTCGGGGGATCGGGGGGACTCTGCTGAAACTCCTGGGAGAGCAGCATCCTATGTGCTGAGTAGCAAAGGCTGTAGGGGGTTGGCTTGGATTTGCTAGAAACCGCTGCAGGAGAATAAAGCCAGCAGAGTGGGAACTCTCCTGAGATGTGCATCCATGTGTCCTGATAGCATCCTGTTCTGTGAAATCAGTCTGAATTGGGAGGTTTTTCCACCTCTGCATTCAGGATTCTGGTTAGTTTATGGCTACGCATTAGGGCAAGGAACTTCCTCTGCATGGCGGGAGGGAATGTTTGCAGGGAGGAGCTTTGCAGACTGGGCCAGACTTTTCTTTGGAGACCAGGAGTGACCCAGGGCATAGTTTTGTTGAGACAAGGAATTATTTTGGATTTTGTTGAGGTCAGGAATGTTGAAAGGTGGCCAAACCCTCAACATAACAGGTGAGGGTCTGTGGTGGTCGGCCCCTTCCAGGCCCCCTTGGTTGCTCAGTCTGACCAGCAAGATCCGTTCTAGCCATGAACTGGGGCGCTGATAGTACCAGTGAGCTCAGGATGGCTCTGGGACTTTGTGGGACTACGTCGGTCTGGCACCACTCCAGAACACAAGTGCTCTCCTGGGATGAGGGAGAAACTCTGAGAACTGACCAGCTCATGAGTAGCTGCATCCTTCTGTACCACAGTGGACACGGTCATGGTTCCTGGAGGCCTTGGGGACTTCCTGTCTTGGTGGAGCCCAGTTTGGTCTCCCATGTGGTGTCCAGACAGCTCTGTGTTCACCCTCAGAGCAGCTTGTCACCAGCAGAGAAGCAGCATTAATAGCCTTTTCATTCTATCCCTTTCTCCTTTTGCCTAGGTGCCGTATGGACAATTAAGAAAAGACAATTTAATGCTAAAGAAATTAACTGCATTTGCCAAATGGGCTTGGAACCATCCACAGGCTGTTCCTCTGTCAACATAACAGATGACAGCTCTCAGAGAAGGGGCGAGCTGATGGCTGGCACTGCGTCTCTGGCTGTGGACCAAGTGTGGATGTGGGGGAGGTGAGTGGTGCAGAGCAGGGGGGGGTGGGCATGTGGGGTGGTCCTGGGAAGAGATTTCTTACTCTCTGGTGTGCATTGCCTTTGAGTCCCTGCTGGCGCTCTCTCTCTCTCTCTCTCTCTCTCTCTCTCACTCTCTCTTTGGGGGCACACCCAGTGATACAGTGATGCACAGGGCTTACTTCTGGCTTTGCACTCAGTGATCACTCCTGGTGGTGCTTGGGGGACCATATGAGGTGCTGGGGATCTAACTTGGGTTAGCACCCCACTAGGCAAGTGCTGTAACCCTTCTTTATTTATCTGGCCCTGCTAGTTCTCTCTCAAGTAAGATCATCTCATCCTCATGGGTGAGGTTTTACCACAGCCAGGCCTGCAGTCCCAGCTGTCTTGATTCTTCACAATGGTCACACCAGGCAAGCTGCAGCTCTGTTCACTGCAGTGTGGGGCCTGGAGAGCGGCGGTTTTAAGCTCATCCCCAAACCCATCCTTTTCCTCTGGCTTCCTGTTCTGCAGAGCAGAATCTGGGCCCTGAAAAGTAAACCCTTTCAGCTCCTCAAATTGTTCCTCAGGTTGGGAGAGAGGTGGGAGCCTGTGCTGGGGGGGGACACGGGTCCCGTCAGGGGACAGGAGGGTCGGAGTTGGAGTTGGGGTCTGAGAGGGGACAGCAGCGGTGGGTGTCAGAGTGCGAGACCTTCGAAACTGCTTCACTGCTGTCCGTGATGGTGGAGGAAGAGCCAGAGTGTGGCGGCCCTGCTGGAGCTTGGGAAGGCAAAGCTGGGGGATCCAGGCTCTCTGTCTGGAACCCCTCGAGGAGGGAGAGCTGCTGACACGTTCACCTGAGCCCAGGGACATCCAGCCTGGCTGCCCATCCCCACAGTGACAGATGCCGTCCTTGACAGTTTTGCTTCACACCACTGTTTCCAGTGAGGAGTCCCAGGAAAGGACCCTGAGAGCAGGGGGCAGGTCCGTGGAGCCAGGGAACCCTTTGTGGCTCCCAGCCAGTGGTGTCAGGCCCGTGGGGAGACCCCCCTCGTGCCCGGGTACCTTTCCAGCATTGCACTAGGGGACATGGCATCTCTCTGTGTGCCTCACTTCCTTCTGAGCCCACCAGCACCTCAGCCTCTCATGGGCCAGACCCAGAGGAGCGGCACCTCCCTGACACACACTGATCTTGAATTTTCCCCTTCCCTTTGCTTGTATGGCAGCACCCCACTTCCAGACACCAAACTGTCCCCAAGCGTGAGTTGAAACCATACCCCCTCCCTGCACTCATGGGCTAGGGCAGGGCGCAGGTCTCCTGCTGAGTGTGTGCCAAGGTGGCACCTTCAGGCTCCCCTTCTTGCGAGCTCCAGGTCCAGCTCTGCAGTTAGGAGCTTGTGAAGTGGCCAGGTCTGAGCTGCCCTCCATAGACACACACTGGGAGAAGGGGGGGGGTCTCCGGAGTTCCGCTCACACACGACTGCAGGAGCATCTCATCACGCCTAGTCCTTCCTGGCCAGCAGGTGTGGTCATAGCAGTGGGTGGCACAAAGGCACGGCAGGGACATGTCAGGGGCTCCCAGTGGCTGCCAGAGACTTGCTGAGGATCCACAAAAGGCAGAATAAAGTCCTGAACCTAGTGGCCTCGTGTTGGAGATGAGGAAACCGAGTCACACAGAGGCAAGGTGACATGTTTGCTTGCTGCCACCCAGGTGCAGGGCAGGACTGTCTGACTGGGAGCTCCCGACTAACTCCCACACTACCCCATCAGGCTGGCTTGGGCTAGTTGACTTTTAAAAAAATTTATTTATTTATATTTGCTTTTTTTTTGAAGGGAGGTCACACCCGGCGACACTCAGGGTTACTCCTGGCTCTGCACTCAGGAATTATTCCTGGCAGTGCTCCAGGAACCATATGAAATTCTGGGGTTCGGGATTGGATGCATGCATGGCAATTGCCCTCCCCGCTGTGCTATCGCTCCAGCCCCATAGCTGACTCTTTTCTTTCTGTTCCCCCCAGTGCTTCTGCTGTGTCTGCCTTTAAACCTGTCTTCCCCACTGAGCACAGAGCCTGGCTTTGCCTCTGTCTGCGCTTCTCTCCTCTCTGCTTCTCTCGCTCTGCTCTGCTCTGAATCCTTCTGTCTCTGTCTCTGTCTCTGTCTCTGTCTCGCTATTCAGCATCTCTGCTGTCGGGTCCCACGGATGCCTGGCATGTGCGCATGTGTGGTCCCCGTGTCTCTGTGCACATGTGCCTGTATATGGACACTGTTTCACTGTGTTCCGTGTCATGTAGGCTGTCTCTTTGCGGTGTGTCTATGCGCATGTGTGTGTGTGTGTGTGGTCACCGTGTCTCTGTGCACATGTGCGTGTATGTGGCTGCTGTCTGTGTGCACATGTGCGTGTATGAGGCTGCTGTCTCTGTGCGCATGTACGTGTATGTGGCTGATGTCTCTGTGCGTGTGTCTCTTGCGTGTCGTGTACGTGGCGCATGCTGTGATGTGTGTGTATGACGCTGCTGTCTCTGTGTGCATGTGCATGTAGCGATGTCTCTGTGGCCGGTGTCTGTCTCTGTGCCCATGTGCGTGTGTGTGGCTGCTGTCTCTGTGCGCATGTGCTCGTGTATCTGTCTCTCAGTCTCTCCGGGGGCTTCCGTGGCCTCCTTCTGCTCCCTGCTTTGTACCTTCTCGTATTTCTGGGCTTTTCCACCTGATCCCTCTGCACTCTGCGGTCTCCTTTGCTTTCAAGAAAACACAGGCTGCTGCTTTTACTATCCAGTCAGGGAGGCAGTCCCAAGCATTTGCAAACGTGCTCAGTGATAATCGTTACGCTTATAAAGACATAAAAGCAGAGGCTCCCCCTGCCCACTCGTGGGCGGTCGCCTGCCTGTCCGCCAGCCCCATCTCCTGCCACACAGACGGATGGAAACTCCCAGCATCTATTCATCAGGTTTCGACACTCATCTCCTTTGGAGACTGTCGGCTCCAATGTTACAATCACAGCAATATTAGAATAACAACTTAAAACCAATCATTTTTATGGGGACACACACAGTATAAAAAGACCTGCCTATCCGAGGACACATATAACATCAGCAGTATTGCCCCCATAAAGCTGTCAGTTAGAGAAACATCTCTGGGAGTCCTTGAATACCATTGCCCGAGCCTCACCAGAGAGAGAGAAGGAGAGAGAGAGACAGAGAGAGACAGAGAGAAGAGAGAGACAGAGAGAGACAGAGACAGAGAGAGAAACAGAGAAAGAGAGAGACAGAGAGACAGAGACAGAGAGAGACAGAGACAGGAGAGACAGAGAGAGAGACAGAGAGAGACAGAGAGAGACAGAGAGAAAGAGAGAGACAGAGAGACAGAGAGAGAAGAGGAGAGGGCTTAGAGGAGAGAGGGAGGGAGAGAAGGAGACGGATCAAGAAGGAGGAAGGGGGAGAGAGAAACAAGGATGGAGAGTGAAGGGAAGAGAGAGGGCAGGAGAGAACATGGGAGAGGGACAGGAGGAAGGAAGAGAAGATAGGAAGAGGAAGAAAGAGAGAGGGAAATGGTAAGGCAGTGAGGAAGAGGAGGAGGAGAGGGGGAGAACGTTGTACATTATTTGTCTTGGATGTTTGGGTGAAAATGTGAGCGCATTTCCACAGTGAGTTGAATGGCTCAGGCCTGACCCCAAGTGGTACTTGGCAAATGTCTCCTGAAATGGACGAGGCTTAGAGAGGGGTCAGTGGGCTTCCTTGCCCGCATGGCCAGGCCAGATTCCTCGGTGCCCAGATTCCCATTCGAGTTTTGATTCCCTTGGTTTCTATCTTTAGAGGAAGGCTGCTGTATAGGGTTTTATTAGGAAATATTTCAGGGAAAATCCAGGGAAGTCAGGACATGATCTGGGGGATGAAGACCTGGCCGGGGACATCAAGAAAAGTCCACAGAGTGACTCTTGGGCTCAGCCCCTCAGGGCAGCCCTACATAGTGCAGGCGAGGTGCCTCACGGGACCAAACCTGGAGAAAGGCAGTCCAGGGGTTGCCCTCAGCAGCCTGCCCGTAGTTCAGGTCTTCCCTTGGGGAGGGTCCCCAGTGACTCTGGTTCTTCACAAACATGGTAATGTACGTCTCCACAGGAGGCAGGTGGTCCTCCGGCTGGACAGACCAGGAGCAAGGGCAGAGAAGTGCTGGCTGCTGGGCAGAGGTCAGGTGACAGAGGGACAAAGGGATCAACACAGAGGCCTAAAGCAACTGCCAAGGGTTTCTGGATGGTGCTTGGCTCTAGGTCAGCACCTACTCTTCCAGTCTACTGGGAAGCATTGGGGTGCAAGCAGGCTGGAGTCACTACGGCATCTTAGGCTACCCTCTGTCCTTGCTGCCCCCCCAAGGCTCCTGCACTCACCAGTGCCATGAGAGCAGCAGCACTTGGAAGAGGCAGGTCCCAGGCTCATATCAGAAACCCCGTGGACAGCCCAGGGTCAAAGGTGCTATGTATACGCAGCCCCTCTGGAAACCAGTCGGCAAAGCCAGATCCTTCCTTGACTTGGAAGATGGTGGTGAGAATGGGAGCTCCTTATCCAGGGCCATGGGATTCAGGTCAGTTCTAGTGGACAGAAGCAGGAGAGCCCGGTGGGGAGGGTGCAGCATGGCTGGAGCATGACACCTGGTGTCCGAGGCAACTGTCCTAAAAGATTCAGCCAAGAGCCAGAGTATAGGATTGGCGTGACAGCAATGGGTGCTGTCCCCCTCAGCACATCGGTAGACTGTCACTGCACTGTGTGAGTACTGTACCATAGTACACACACCTTTATTGGACTATGTGTCTAGCATGATTCAGCACCGTGTGTCCAGCATGACTCAACAATGGCAAGGAATTTCATTTGCCCTGGACATGGAATTTAATGTGTGATTCAAAGCTCACACTCAAAATGCTTGTTGCGGGATGCAACAGACTTAAAGCTCTTAATGGAGTTCCTACCCTACCTACCCCAGTCAAAGTTTGTCAAGAGGGTTCAAAGCCCAGTCTCTGATTAGATGTGTGGGTTTTAGGTTTTTGTCACCTGGTGTTACTCAGGGTTTTCTCCTGGCTCTGTGCTTCAGGATCACTCCCAGTGGGCTCCAGGGACCATAAAGCGTGCCAAGGATCCAACCTGGGTTGGCTGCATGCAAGGCAAGCACCCTTCTCACTGTCCTACACTGTGCCCCTAGCTGTGTGATCTTAGTCATGTTACATCTACACTCTGTGCCTTTGTTTCATCATCTGCAAAACAGAGGCATCAGGACCAACTTCCACAGGGTCTGGAGAGGGTTAAAGAGCTAATATGGATCTACTTACTATAGTTGTTAACACAAAAGTGGATTCTCCTGTGCTAGTGGGTTCTTGAGGATTGTATGATTGAATTACAAACAAAACTCAGAAGGCTGGAAGTTTAATGTACAGAGGATTCCAGGTCCTTTCCCAAATGTCTGTGTCTCTCTGTTACCCGTGAACGAATTCCTGGTCCTGACCCATGTGGTCCACGAGCCTCCCGTGAACAATGGCCCGGTCCTGTTCCTGTGCTGCTCTCTCAGTGCCTGCCGCTGGGCCTCCCAACTGTACCCCCAACTGTCCCTGTTGTCCTGTCCCGGCTTTCCTTAGTCTTCAGCCTCTACCTGTACACGTGGGTGAGACTCCTGTCGGTACGCGTTGCCCTGTACCTGGACATGCTGTCCTACCTGATCCGGTGAAAGAGGGAGGGAGCCAGCTTGGGAGCAGCTGGTCAGACAGAGAGAGAGAGAGAGGAGAGAGAGAGAGAGAGAGAGAGAGAGAGGAGAGAGAGAGAGAGAGAGAGAGAGAGAGAGAGAGAGAGAGACAGAGAGAGATCACCCATCACAAAGTAACAGCAAGGGGAAGGATGGAGAAAAGAGATGTGAAACATCATGGCCACACCCTTGAGAGGCCCAGCACCAAGCGCCCCATCTGGCTCATTTCCTAACCCCCCAGGTCTTACGCTTTGTTTTTTAACTCAACTCTTTCGATGCTCTTCTTTACCCTCCAGTTTTATTTTCTGAAAGCACCATAACTTACAAAGTTATTCATAGTTGGGGTCTAGACATACACTGTTCTATCACCGATCCTGCCATTAGTGTTGGCTTTCCTCCACCAGTGTTCCCAGTTCCCTGCCCTGACCCCTCCCCAGCCTGCCATCTCCCAGGCACCTTTTGTGTTATTTTAAAATTTGTGAGTGTTTGGGACCAGTGCGATAGTCCAGCGGGTAGGGCATTTACCTTGCATGCAGCCGACCCAGGTTCGATCACCAGCATCCCATATGGTCCCCTGAGCACCGCCAGGAGTAATTCCTGAGTGCAGACCCAGGAGTAACCCCTGAGCATTGCTAGGTGTGACCCAAAAAGCAAAAAAAAAAATTGTTTTTTTTTTTTTTTGAGTCACACCCGGCGATGCTCATGGGTTACTCCTGGCTCTTCTCTTAGGAATTACTCCTGGCAGTGCTTGGGGGACCATATAAAATGCTGGGGATTTAACCCGGGTTGGCTGCGTGCAAGGCAATCGCCCTACCCACTGAGCTATTGCTCTGGCCCCAGTGTGTTTTTGTTTTCTTTGGACCACACCTAGTGATGCTCAGGGGTTACTTGTGACTCTGCACTCAGGAATTACTCCTGGTAGTTCTTGGAGGACCATATGGGATGCCAGGGATAGAACTTGGGTCAGCTATGTGCAAGGCAAACTCCTTACTGTTCCGTGGGCCACGCTCGACAAGCACTTTTTATTATTCACCCCGGGCCCGGCTCTGCGACCCCGCGCGGAGCGGACCGCCGCACAGGCCGCAAGGCAACGCCCACCCACTGGGCACGCCCCGCCCCAAGCACTATTTAAAGTTTACGTCTCATGATTTCAGTGTTGCTGACTCTGATGGATTTTCAGCCCCATCGTTCCTTAACACCACAGATGCCCCTTGACCCTTGCTCCTGTTGCTTCTCCTGTCTCTTCTCCCCACCTCCATTCACTCCCTTTCCTTCTCCTCTCTATACTCTGGGCCCAAGTGTGATCTAGGCACTTATACTTCACTGTTCACTGTTTACCTGTTCATCATTGATTTGCTCGAGCGGGCACCAGTAACATCTCCACATGTCCTGTCTCATGCAAGTAAAGCCCAAGGGCACCTGCTTGCTCCAGGAACATAAAGAGCCTCAAACCATTCCTTCAGGTCATGGGAATGAGGACTATAATTGTTACTGGTATTTGGCATATCAGATACGACAAGGGTAGCTTGCCAGGCTCTGCCATGCGGGTAGCATACTCATCTCTAAATCCAGCATTTATTGATGAGCCACCTGGCCGCTTTGGCCACACGAGCCAGGCTGTGATAGGCTGGTCTGCTGGGTGGAGTTCTGGGCCAGATTTAAAAAAAGACTGCTGCAGGGTGGATCTCGATGAGCAGGGCTGTGATAGGCTGGTCTGCTGGGTGGAGTTCTGATGGGGAAGTCTGGATGTGGATAATGGAGGCCCTCATGGAGTGGGGGATTGTCTGGCTTGTTGTGAGGCTCTGCTGGGGTGGCGGGCCAGGGCTAGAACCCGCCTTCCCTCCGCCTCGTGAGTGGCTGGGCACAGGGAGAGCCAGTAGTAGCTCTGCCCCATGTCTGTGAGTCTCTCTTATTCACTTACAGATGATAAAACCAAGATCACGAAGCTGGCAAGTAGCCTAGTTTTGTGATGAGCCGAGCTTGCTTCAGAGCTGATGATGCTCAGCAAGGAACTAGCTCTGCCCAATCCAGGAGAGAGTCAGCAAAGAGGTGCTCACGGCACCATAGATCCATATGGGAACTTCACCGGAGTAATTTTATAGACAATTAAATCTGTAAAGATTTGCTAGTGTGTGTACTTAGAGCCGTGTGTGGAGGTAACTGCCAACTTCCCTATCTTCACTAGAGAGACTTTAAATGCTGCGGCATGGTCTATCAGGCTGTACCCTGGTGGTCTATGAAGGACCTAAGAAGGCCTATGAAGGGTGGGGTGTCAGGAGGTAGCTGGAGAGAGGCTTAGGGACCCTGCTCTGAGGATCCCTTAAGAGCAAGTGCGGTGGAAGAGGCCTTGGCTTTGCAGTCAGATTAGCCCAGCACCCCCTGCCCCCCCGTTGCTCCTTCCTGACTTACCAGTGGCCCGATTGCAGGCACACATGTGCTCTTCTGAGCCTCAGTTTCCTCATCTGTACATTGGGACAAACCATCCAGCACCGAGCGGCAGCCAGGATTGGGTGGGATCAATGCTGAACCTTCTTCCTCATGGATCCCCTTGTACTTGTGCCTTGAAGCGCCTCCCGCTGGGGTCACACATGCATCTCGGCTGTTTGACTCTGGGCCTTGTTTCTGTAGCGGTGATGGAATGACCTCTTCTGAGCCAGCATAGCTGTGAA
This sequence comes from Cryptotis parvus, assembly GCA_021461705.1. Classification (NCBI taxonomy): domain Eukaryota; kingdom Metazoa; phylum Chordata; class Mammalia; order Eulipotyphla; family Soricidae; genus Cryptotis; species Cryptotis parvus. Next base: position 104,041 of record JAJIBD010031367.1, read on the forward strand.
TACATCACTCACAGTTGGGCACGTTTCTTGGTCTCTTCCTATCTCAGTTTTGTACCTGTATATTGGCACAATGATACCATACGCTTAGTCACCTTCACTTACCTTTAGCCATGAGTCAAAGCACTGAGTAGACAAGTGAATACAGAGCAGCATCAGTGCTTGCAAGCCTTGCCGCGGCATTTGTATGTGGCTAATAAAATGAATATTAATCACAATTCGGATTCCTCTAGTTTCTCTGGGTCTGTGCACTCAACTCACAAAGCCGAGTCTACCTCGAAAATTTCCTTCCATTCCTCATATTTTGAATTCTACAACGCCACCCTCCTTCACATCACAGGCTGTACTCTTTTTGTTCGATATTTTATTCTGAATCCAAGATGAAGCCTGGCACGTGGTGGGCGCTCGTGATTGTGAGGAGGAAGGAAGAGCAGAAAGAGACATCTGCTTTCTAACCCTGCACCTGTTAGCTGTGTAACTCTGGCAATCGGACAAACCTCTCTGATCTTTCTTTTGAAGATCAGTCAAGCTAAATCAAGGGCAAGTATTTGGTGCTGGCAGCAAAGGGGTTTGTGTCCCCAGACTCTTGCTGCTTGAGTCTGGTCATTAATATGTTTATCAACATTCTTTGCATTTCTGGTCACCCTGCAAAGCAATGGGACACCTGTTTTCTGGGCACCTGCGATTTAGGGTTTGGGTTCTAACTAAACCTGCAGTTCCAGCTCTTCGGGGGGGGGATCTGTGTTCTCTCCAGGGTGGAGAGTGGCGCTTCCGGTTCTCTGGATGAGGTTTTAATGAAAGCCTTTCTCTAATGCCCCAGCTTTCTCCTGCTTTCCCTTCCTTATGCTTCCCTTCTCTGTTTTCATTTTCTGAAATGACAAAGCAGTCTGCCTTTTATCTGTTTATCCCCCCCCCAAAGCCCTTGCTGGCAGCAGCAGGCTGGCCTTTGAAGAGGAGGTGAATGCTGGAGCAGCCTGAATCTCATTGTTTCCAGCTAAGCCCCCAGCAGTGTGAGTGCGTATGTGTGTGTGTGGGGGGTTGGGGCTTCCCAAGGAATCCTGGGTGGGCATGAGCTGGAAAAGGACTTTGTAAAAGGGAGAAAATAGGCAGGATAAAAATGTGTGCATGTGTGTGTGTGTGCATGTGTGTGTGTGTGTGCATGCATGTGTGTGTGTGTGTGTGTGATGGTGAGAGTGGAGGAACCTCTGGTCAGAAAGGTACAAGGTGCCTCCTGGGAGAACCCAGGAAGGGGGGTCAGAGGACAGGCCAGCAGGAGCGAGCAAAGGCAGCAGAGAAGGTGCACACGGCTCAGCTGTGACCTGGCGGTGGGTGTTCACGAGAGCCCCGGGCTTTTGTGCTGGAGCCTCCCACTTGTGTGGCTGTGTGGACTGGACTCTAAGCTTGTGCCTTTTGTGTCCAGGGGCATGGTAGGGAGTCGAAGGGGAGTGAGGGGAGAGGCGCGGAAATGCATCTGTTGGTGTGGAGAGCCAGGGCAGAGCTGGGAAGATTGCAGGGCATTGAGCCTGACCAGAGCTGAGTCTGGAAGGTCACTGGGCGTAGAGGCATAGAGGATTGGGTGTAGCAGTCAGGCCACCAGGACAGTGGGATAGGGAGCTGAACAACAGGAATCTGCAGAGATCTTTGGGCGCCACGGTTTCACTGATACCCATAGACCCTCTGCCTGCAGTGGGTCAGCTGTTCTCCTTGAGGCTGGACTGACCACAGTGTCCAGGTAACTGACCGGTTGTCTATCCTCTCCTCTTTTTTTTTTTTTTCTTTTTTGGGTCACACCTGGCATTGCTCAGGGGTTACACCTGGCTCTGCACTCAGGAATTACTCCTGGCGGTGCTCAGGGGACCACATGGGATGCCGGGGATGGAAGCTGGGTCTGGCTGCACGCAAGGCAAACGCCCTACCTGCTGGACTATCGCTCCGGCCCCTGCCTCTCCTCTTTTTCTCCCCCTTCCTCCCATCCGATGGCTCCCCAGAGGCAGCTTCTCTAACATAATGTGTGTTTTCCTTAATGAAGATGTTCTCTGAAGTACTCTCTTGGCTTTTAGTATTAGGGCTTCTTTCTAATTTAGTTTTGACTTTTTTTGTCACACGGGTGATGATCAGGTAATACCTGAGTAATATCTGAGTACTTCTGGCTCTGTACTCAGGTATTATTCCTGGTGGCACTTGGGTGACCATATGGGATGCTTGGGATGGAACCTGGGTTGACTGGCTGCATGCAAGGCAAATGCCCTCCCTGCTGTACTGTTACTCCAGCCCAAAGGGTGCCTTTCTAGTGACTGCAGCAGCTCTCTGCTCTTTGCTATCAGCCCCTATCCAAGCTGCTCTCTGCCCTGTTAGACTCTTTAGCACCCGTTTCCCTAGTGTTGGACACCCAGGTGGACATTCCTGGTCTACATTCCCCACAAACAATGCTGTGGTCAAGTCTGGTGAATCCCTTCAAAGCAGCACCAGAGATGCAGATTAGGGTGCAGCGCCACCTTGGAGCTGGTTCCAGAGAGCAGGTCAGTAGAGTGAGCTTTGGAGAGCTGCTTGCTTTTGCCTCTGTGGTCACCCCAGGAGACTGTGGAGAACCTCTGAACAAGGAAGGGTGTGGGGCTTTCCCGGTGGCTAGAGAAGCCTCAGTACAGTGGTCTTTAATCACTAGTCCGTGAACTTGTGTTGGTTCCCAACTGTAGAAAGGTTGTAAACAACTGGTCTGGAGTGGCGATTCTAACTTCCGGTCTGTGACCAGGATGGGGGCTGGCTGCAGGTGTGGAAAGGTTGAAGAATGAAGAGAATTGCAGTTACTGATTCTCATTCTCTGTCCCTCATTTCCCTCCATTTATGTCTCCCCTCTTCCTCCTCCTCCACCTCCCTCTTCCCTCTCCTTTCCTCCCTTCCTCCCTCCTCCCCTCCACTCTCTCTCTCTTCTCCTGTCAGATACAAGCCAATGCTCCAAGGCTACAGCCGTGAGCACAGCAGATGGTTCTGGCTTGTCTGCAGATCACATCCTCTTGGGGAGATATAGATAATTAACAAGTGATATTTAAGGTAATTTCAGGTTGTAAAAGTGCTCTGTTGACAATAAAACATGGTAATGGACCAGAAAATCCCTGGCCCAGGGTGTGATGCAGGGGGCATGTGGGCTGCTCCACTCTGTGGAGGAGGGGGTCCTCTGAGGCATCAGTGGCCTGGAGGAGGGGCCTTGTCCTGAGGTGTGAACCTCCTGGTTCTATGGGGTCAGAAGAGCAGAGGGACTGGGGGGGGGCGTTGGACAGGACCAGTATGGTCCGAGAGGAACAGCTGCCAAGTTATACAGGTCATTGCCCTAAAAGGAGGCCTGAGATAAAGCATATGAGGACCATGATGACCAGGTCATTTCAGGAAATTCTAGTGTTCTTTCTAATTTTTTAGGGGGTGGTGCAGGGTTACCCAGCAGTGCTCAGGGATCACTCCTAGTGATAGTCAGGTGATCATATGTGATGCCAGGGATTGAACCCAGCTTAGCCATATGCAAGGCAAGTGCCCTCCCACTGCACTATCACTCCAGCCCTAGTACTCTTTCTTAGTAACAGAGTCCCAAACCAGGCAGCACCAGGAAGGTGTGGGGAGGCTATTTCTAAGAACAGGAGCTCATCTCAGAGGGGGCTTGTCCTCTGACCTCACACAGAGGTCCTCTGACCTCTGTGAACTTGGCAGACTGTCCTTCCACCCTGGGAGCACCTGTGGTGAGAGAGTGCAAGCACCCATGGTGAGAGAGGAACCCCAATAGCACCTGTTGCTGCCAGTCTGGACTCTTAGTTGCAAGGGGAAGATAGTGAAGTACAGTAGTTATGTTTAAAGGGAATTTGTGGGTTAAAGTAATGAAAGACATAGGCAAAGCTTCAGGTCTGGCTTGATCTAGATCCCAATTGCCCTGAACACTAGTCTCCATCTTTGAGCTCTGCTTTTTCTGTCTTTGTCAGTTGAGTGATTTTTTTGCTTGACAACCTGAGTGAAAATAATTCTAGGTCTGTTGCTGGACACTTTGTGCCACCAGCCTATCTCTGAGCCAGTCACCTTGACGACGGGGTGCACCTGGACCGTGTCTCTTGCACACGTTCTTTCATTGTGGAGATTTTATCAGTCACCATACAGATGTACCTTGCTTATCTTGTAGCAATTTTAGTTTAGGCACAGCAGCTATGCTTGAGAAAGTGATTGACTTTTAGCCATTGTATTTCTGAGAATCAGCAGGCAGGCAAAGCTACCACTGTAACCAGTGTCAATATTGCATAGCTCTTGGAGGTGCCTAAGGTACAACGGGATACCTAGGCAGCACATAGAATCTGGTGCAGTGGAAACTCATTGGTAGAATTGCTGTGCCTCTCCTGACAGGGGTGGGAGAGGTAAGCCAGAGTTTATGGGCTCTGCAGGTCATGGATGATGCCTTTTCTTCCCCCCCACACAATCCTGCACACACAATGAGAAGTCTAAGATACTAAGTAGTATGTGCGGGCCAGTGGCACAATGGATAACGCATCTGACTACGAATCAGAAGATTCTAAAATACTGAGTAGTTTGAGCTCCAACCTTTATCTCTTTACTGGGCTGAGAGTGGGGGTGAGGGTGATGTTGAAGATTATTTTAGCTCTATCTAAATTTGAATGTCTGTATCAAGATTATTTTAAGCTCTATCTAAATTTGAGTGCTCTGTATCAAGCATAGCATATATGGCTTTAAAAATTGTGTCTATTTTGAGGTGACTGTTGGTTGGCAGGCAGTCATGGAGATCTGAGTTCAGAGCATGATTGTTCATTGAATTTCTCCAATAGCAACACTGCAATCACTCCTAGGAGACTGAATACTGAGAGAGTTAAGCAACAGGACATTCTATCAAGGAAAGGCTTCCTCTTGGTCCTTCTTTAGTCAGGCACTCTATGCTCTTGTCTTCACATCCACCTAGAAACCACCACTGTTTTTATATAAAGTTTTGGCATTTCAAGCATGTTCTATAAATATAATCATAGCATGAAGAGAAATGGACCAGCTCCACAACTAATCTCAGAAAGAATGGGAAGCCACCATCTTCCCAGTTAGACCCAGTTCATGTTGACAACTCTGGGGCCTACTCAGAACAGGAGATTCCCCTTTCTTCCTGAAGGCCGGAAGTCTGCAGCCACGCCCCACATCCTACAACATGGAGACGGCCCATCTCCACAACTGAGCCTCATCAAGCTGCCATGCAACTAAGTCATCCCAGTTCCTTAGCTCCTTGACCCTGTGACTGCATATGCGGCCACATGACACCTCCAAATTTTATTGTACCACCAGCCAGTAGGATGGGAAAGTTGCATAGAAGATCGATAAGCAAAAGATAACTCAAAAAGTCCAACTAGCACCAAATATCCCAGCAAATCCTCAGACAATGGCTTTAATAATACCATTGTGAGATACAAAAGTTATCACAGTTGACTTATATTGATCTAAGTTTTGATAATTCCACTTGTCTTTGTGTTGTAGCAAACACTATGAAGTAAATTTGTTTGTGCTTGCTAAGGGCACAAGTTGTGGTAGTGGGTAGGAAACCAGGAACATTGGTGGAGGGAGATTCACTCTGGTGGTGGGTTTAGTGTTGAAACATTACCCCAAAACATACCCAAAACAACTCTGTTACGAGAAAACTTGTAAATCATGGTATTATAATAAAAAATTTAAAGAAACTTTCTGGGTTGGCTGATAATTCTTCAAGACTCCTCCAGGTTGTGGTGTATGTGTGTGTGGGTATGTCTCAGTCCACTCATGCTCCTGACTGAGTAGTACTCCATGGTTGACAGTGCTGTGGTGCATGGAGCAAGTACAGCTACAGGGCACTGGGTGTTCATCTCAGCGTCAGCTACTACAAAGGTTCCCATGCAGGCATAGACCTGCATGCCTTTGGAGGTGTGATAGTTTCCTGCTTCACCTGTGGGACTAAATTGTCAGGCTGTCTTGTGGAATAGTTGTGCCATTTCAGAGCCCCAGCAGAGTGAAGGCCTGTGCAGAAACAGTACCATGTGGTTCCTAACATTGTGTGGTTGAACAGCTTCTTTCGTGTCTTTGCCATCTGTACACCCATGTTGGTGAGTTTTTTTCATGCCTTTGCCCTTGTACTAATAGAATTGTTGACTTCTTTTTGTGGTTTAATTTTGAGCTCTCTGATGCAACTTCTTGTCAGCTAAGAGCTTTGCAAATGCCTACTCCCACCTTTTCATTCTTAGAAGAGGATCTTTTTGGCAGATCCAGTGTTCTTGACTTTGTACAGCCCTAGAGTCTTCAAATTTTCTCATGTTATATTTGTTTTAATGCCTTTTGTATCGAAACCTCTGCTATGTGTGTAGTTTAGCTTTGAGCTAGGTGTGAGACTGAGGTCAAGCTTCTTTTCATTTTTCTGGCAGGTGTTCCACAAGCCCTGCTGTTTGTCCAATGTGTTGACTGTCCTCCTCACTTGCTTTCACCACTATGTCAGAAATAAGTTGAGAATATCTGCATAAGTCTTGTATCTGCGCACCCTTCTCTGATTTATTAATCTGCATTCACCTCTCCCTTACCAAGTGCACAGTCTTGGAGCTACCAGGTCAATCTGGAAATATGGCATGTGGATTCTTCCCATATCTTAACTTCTCTAAAACGGATTAGCTACTCTATTTCATCTCCCTTTTCTATCACCCTTAGAATAGTCTTGGATATATTTATTTACACGAACTTCTGCACGGGTTTGGATGGAAATGACATGAATGTTGTATATCAATTTGGGAAATTTTTTCATTTTTATTGCCAAATCTTCTCAGTTATCATAAGGTCCAGTGTGTCTCTCCATGGATTGTTCCTTAAATTACTCTCTTCATTACTATGTGATTTTAAACTTCCTGATCTTGAGCAAGCTCTGCTCGATTTCCATGTAAGTATGTATTTATTTATTTTTGAGGGACTATAAATGGTTATGTTACTTATTTGCCTTGGTGTTCATTGCTCATTGCCAGCTGAGAGAAATAGAATTGAGTTTTGAATATTTACTTTTTACCCTGAGAACTTGCTGAGCTCACATATTAGGTCTAGGGTGTTTATGTGCTTTCGGATTTTCTGATAGTTTCTAGTATTTTCTGGGTGATCATGTTATCTGTCAGTTGGGGCTGTCTTATGTTTTACTTTCTCATATTCCTTTCTTGCCTTCTTGGATGGACTTGAGTTTGCATTAATATGCTGACTGACAGGTGAGAGGGACCAGCCTTACCTTTCTACGGTCTCAGGCAGAATAGGTTCCTTTTCTTCAGATGCTCTTTATCAGTGTGTAGCTGCTATTCACATTCCAAAGCCTTTCACTATTCTCATTTCCTCAAAGTATTTGTAATGTACAGCTATGAAATTTTCCTAATGTATCATTTGAAATGACTGTGTTATTTTTCTTCTTTATCCTGTTAATATGGTAGGGTGCATTGATTGCTTTTAAATATTAAACTCAGACTTGCATACCAGGGAAAAAATTCTCACTGGTATTGGTCTAAGCCTCATCTAAGTTGCTAAATATAGGTGTATGTATGTGTGCTAGGGTGGGCTGGGGGACGGGGAGGTGGCCGGGTGATGTTTGCAGCATGTTTTTTGTGTTCTTAGATGTCTGTAAGGACTCTATTGAGAATTTCTCTGTTCTTGACAGTTTTAGTTGTATTCTCTCACTCGTGTTTCAATCTTTTCCATCACTTTCTTCTGCTTAGTTTGCATAATTTCTATTGGTCTTTCTTCCATCTCACTAATTCCTTCTCTGCCCCTCTATTCTCCTGAGCATTTTATTCTACTGATTACTTCTGAGCACTCCCCATGAATTCTTCATTTTAGTCTTTGTATTTGTCACTTCTAAACATGTCGGTATTTTCTCAAGATCTGCTGTTTGTTTGCTGAGAAATTCTGTTTTTTCCCCTTTCTTTCCATTTATTTTCTGCATGTCTGTAATTTCTTACTGAGGAACTTCATCAGAGCTACTCTGAAATATTTCTTGGGTAATTCTATATTCCTTATCTTGGTGTTGATATTTTTTTATTATTTTCATTTTTGAGGGTATGCCTGGCAGTTTTCAGAGATTACTCCTTTTGCTGCCTGATGTACAGCAAAATAGGCTTATGATTAAGCATTTAGAAAATGTTAATTCTAAACAAATTATCAGAAACATAAAATAGAGAGCTATTTTATGAATGTTGTATAATTTTTATAAGTCTTAAGTAATTTCACCTCCTTCCCTGAAGGATTTAGCATAATTTAATGAGAAAATTGCTCAGAGATCTCTCCTGGCTGTGCTCAGGGGGTCATATGAGGTTGATCCTGGGTCAGCCATGTGCAAAGCTGACTCCCAACCATCTGTGCTTTCCCTCCTGCCTCTGACTGCTATTTTTAACTCAGTGGGAGATATTCCTGGTTATTGGTGTGATGAGTGAGTCCCTATCAAAACAGGGATATCACAAGAACTCTGGATCTTATTTAGTTGGTCCTAGGGAATCCATGCCAGCTGCCCACAGAGGTGGTAGTGCTGCTTTGTACTGCCAGTGAGGGCACGATGCCTCCCTCATGTCCACTGCTGACCCCTGGGCCCATCACAAATGATTTGGGGGAACGGCATTTCCCAACACACCCTGGAGCCCCCTCTGAGGGAAGACCTTTCTCTCTCTCTCTCTCTCTCTCTCTCTCTCTCTCTCTCTGCTAGTAAGCTCTCTCTCTCTCAAGCATGCTCTTTCTCTCTCTAACTTTAATTACCATGAGTTTCAAAGTTAAAGTGATTCATGACTAGGTTTCAGATATACAGTGTCCCAACATTAATTCCTTTACCAGGGTCCACTTCCCTCCACCAGGGTCCCCGTTTTCCTTCCTGCCCCGGTTTGCCTCCAGGGCAGGCACTTTTTCATGACCCTTTGAGGCATTGTGATTTACAGTACTGTCATTAACAGGGCATAGTACATCATTTTACCTCCTGTCAGCACCCAGTGGGGAGGCCTCACTCTTGCTGGAACTTTCTGCAGTGCCTCTTTGGTGCCACCCCGTGGAGAGGTGATGTTCATTGCAAGTCCAGCCTCCATGGTGTTTTCCACTGGTCTCTTTTGTGGTTGGTCTCCATTGAAAAATGGTGACAAATAACAGTCCTTCCAAATTTAAATTAAATGAGTTACTGTTTCCTCCATTTTATATACAGGAGGAGGGGATGAAACCCAGAAGGAATAAATCATTTCCTAAGATCCAGACACGGAATCTAATCCCTTGTTCGCCTAACTCATGAATTCTCTTTCTCCCAGTCAATGCATTACTCCCCAGAAGCACGTCTCACTGCTCCCCCCAATCTATTGCTCTAATATTTATAACAACATAGCTTCAATTCGTTCATCTGCTGCTTCAGTGAATCACCTCCTGATTCTTTTGATTCTAAGAGCAAAAATGCCTCCTGGATTTCCCTGATCTGCCTGGGCCTAAGGGGCTGTTCTGATGCTTCCTCTTGGTCTGACTACTCCCCCAACCCTCACTGGTCCCTTGCCTTATGGCCCACACTGCCTGATATACAGCAAAATGGGTTTGTGATTTAACAGCAGAAAAGGTTAACTCTAAATAATGATCAGAAAGTTAAAATAGAGAGCCAGAATGTTGCTTTAGTTTTTATAGGTTTTAAATAATTTCGCCTCCTTCCCTGAAGGATTTAGCATAATTCAATGAGAAAATTGCATTCAGATCCTGTGGGCTGTTCTGACGTGACTGGATTACAATGAGCAGCGGAGACTCTCAGTGTCTCTGACAGTGAACCTGATGGAACCTGGTGCAGGGAGCAGTAACCCTGGGAGTATTCCAGTGGCCCCAGACGCTGGGTCTCGTCCTGGCAAGTGGGCCAGGTGGCCTGGCTGGAGCAGAGACCACAGTGACAGGTGCTGCTTGGAGTCTGGCATGCAGGACTCTGTGATTGCTCCCTGACAGACTGTCGGATCCCCCGCCTCCACGGTCAGCTCTGCTCTGGCGCTACCTTTGTGGGAGCAGTTAGGTCCCTTCCTTCCATCAAAAACTTTGTATGAAGAGCCAGAACAATAGTACAGTGTGTAAGTGCTTGTGCTGTACACGACTGACCCAGTTTGATCCGTGACACTCTGTATGGTCCCCTGAGCCCACCAAGAGTTATCCCTGTGCTCAGAACCTGGAGTCTGCCGAGTCTTTTTTCTGTCACTAAAATGAAAAAATAAGAATTGTATGAATGACACTTTGCCCAGCTGCAATGGAAAGGAAACCACATATACATGGAGACTGAAAATTAGAACTTTGTGATGTAGTTTTTTTTTGTGTTTTTTTTTTGTGTGTGTGACAGGGAAAATGCACAGACATTATGAACTGGTTTACAGTTCAGAAAGGCCCCCAGGAGCCCAGGGCCCACCTTCTGTTTGCAGAGATTGTAATTGTGCAGATTCTGAGCCACAGGCTGTGAGGATGAGACTGAGTTAATAGATGAAAAGTTCGTGGAACAGTTCTTGTCCATAGTATTTGCTGTTAAGTGCTTTCTTCATCAAGAAGTTTATTCAGTCTGATGCAGCACTAAGGGCTGGTCTGGAACGCTCTCCATATCAATCAACAGGGATCTGCAGCTTTGTTTGGGGTGAGCTCGTGATGCGATGGGCTTCTGAGTGGGCTCTGTAATAGCTACCAAATGTCAGATATGCAGGTCACTGCTATTTCCCTTGCTACAAACAGCCCTGCTCGTAAGACTTTGTCACACTAGCCAAGTGGTCTCCTAGGGGAAAGATTCTGCCAGTGACCTGGGACAGGAGGAGCTCGCTGAGGTGTGCTCCATGTAGGAGGTGCTTGCTGAGGTGTGCTTTATGCAGGAGCTGCTCTCTGAGGTGTGCTCCAGGTAGGAAGTGCTCGCTGAGGTGTACTTCGTGCAGGAGGTGCTCACTGAGGTGTGCTCCAGTCAGGAGGTGCTCTCTGAGGTGTGCTCCAGTCAGGAGGTGCTCACTCAGGTGTGCTCTGTGCAGGAGGTACTCACTGAGGCGTATACTCTATGCAGGAGGTGCTTGCTGAGGCATGTGCTCCGTGCAGGAGTGTGAAGTGTGTGCTCTGTGCAGGAGGTGCTCGCTGAGGTGTGTGTTCCACGCAGGAGGTGCTCAGTGAGGTGTGCTCTGTGCAGGAGGTGCTCACTGAGGTGTGCTCCAGGCAGGAGGTGCTTGCTGAGGTGTGCTCTGTGCAGGAGGTGCTCACTGAGGTGTGTGTTCTGTGCAGGAGGTGCTCGGTGAGATGTGCTCCATGTAGGAGGTGCTTGCTGAGACATGCGCTCTGTGCATCATTGTGGTTGACAACAGTCTCCAAGTGACTCTACTGCCGCAGTGGATCCTGAGAGAACATGCAGAGAAAGTCGTGGAGGCTCTGGGGACCCGACTCTCTCCCAGGGCACAGTCCACTTCAGGCCTTGCTCCACACCCAGTTCTTCTGGGATAAAGTGATCACAACCATCTGGAGGCAGGTGAATTGTGGTCCCATTCTTTAGGCTGGGAACTGGAAGTTCATTGTGCTGAGTGATCCAGTCCTGTTCATGGACTGCATTAGTGGGACATCTGGGGACCAAGAACTTAGCTTCTGTCAGCCTGGGTCATCTGACTGGGGTTCTAGGTGACCTGTCAGCCCCCAGCACCTGGTCCCTGTCACCTTCATAATTTGAGGGGAGCCCTGGGAGACACTGTGTGATCAGTGCCTGAGAACGTTCTCGCTTCCTCCCACACTATGTAGTCTGTATAATTTATCCACTCACAATGGCATTTTTAATAGACTTTCTAAGGGGAAGACTGGGTTTGGGGAATTTAATCTCTCTTGAAAGGAATATTTCAGAACTCGCTTTTGTCAGATGAAGCTGCAGTGTGTGATGTGAAATAAAAGTCCCCGTGACTCACTGCACTGTGAGGATTCTCTCCCTATGGAGCGGCCTCAGGATCCAGCCACTCAAAGCCCAGGGGAGGCCATCAGTGGGTGCCTGGAAATGCCCTGACTTGCTGCAGGAAGCAGGCTGTGGGTTAACAGTGATAGTAATTGGGAACCGAAATGTGCATGCGAACACACAGTGGCTCTGCACACCATAATTCAATTTAAAAAGCAATTTGCTGAGGTTAGTGACTAATGATAAAATGATAAGATTATGTTGTGACAGTGGCAACCAGGAATTCCAGGAATCTGTACTCTTCTTTGTGAGGTGTAGAAATACCTCCCACCAGGGAGGGGCTGCTTCATTCCCTGGTTTCTGTGGTGCCAGGGGCGGTCATGTGACTAGATCCCCCAATGGCATCTGAGTATACCTGCTACAGTCCTTTGGGGCTGGGCCCTTTAAGAAATGGGTTGCATTTTTAATTTGACCTTTCTTTTTAAAATAAAAAAAAACATTATTGTTTAGGTAGCTACAGTGATATTAAGTTGGCCTCTCTACGTGTTGGTCGGGATGTGAAGGACTCTGGGGTCTAGGGATGATGCGCTCACGGGATGGAGGGAGCCACAAGGCAAAGACCGAGTAGCCCTCTCTGACAGACCCGACACGTCACCACTGTTTGGGGACAAGGCGGGAAGAACTCCAGGTTCTGTCCTGGAACCGGGAGACTTAGGACTGGCATCACACCAATGAGTCCAGAAGCCTATACATTGTTCCTATGATTAGTGGAAGATGTTTCAAGTGAGACGCATAAAAAGTAAAGGCCATGGCTGGGCTCTGTGGAATTGGGGGCCTCAGAACACTGTGAACAGATTCTGATGGTCAAACACCAATTCTCCTTGGGGAGGGCGTGGTAGAAAGGGTGTCTGGGAGAGATGGGGGCTCAGTACATGTTTGGAAAAATCACATCTCAGTGATTTCCCAAGTGGAGGGGGCAAGAGAGAGAGGAGGAGAGAAGAAAGAGAGGAGAGAGACTAGGAGAAAGAAAAGAGAAGATAGAAGAGACAGAGGAGAGAGGGAGAGAGAAGAGGAGAGAAGAGAAGAGAGGAGAGGGAGAGAGAAGAAAGAGAGGGAGAGAGGAGAGAGAAAAGAGAGAAGAAAAGATAACAGAGAGAAGAGAGGAGAGAGCAAGAGGAGACAGAGGAGGGAGAGGAGGAGGGAGAGAAGAGAAGAGATGGAGAGAGGAGAGAGTGCAGAGAGAGAGAAAGGAGAGAGAGAGAGAGAGAGAAGAAAGAGGAGGGGGGGGGAGGCGGGAGGGAGGCGAGAGAGAGAGAGAGAGAGAGAGAGAGAGAGAGAGAGAGCAGACAGCATCCAGGAACAAGCACCAATTGGAAGTGGACAAATGTGAGCTGCAGAGCATCTCAGTCCCAGCAGAGCAGAGTCCGAGAACCCAGTCACCAAGGCGGGGGCATCTCTGAATGAATGTATTGGTGGGGACATCTCTGAATGACTGTATTGGCGGGGACATCTCTGAATGACTGTATTGGCGGGGACATCTCTGAATGACTGTATTGGCGGGGACATCTCTGAATGACTGTATTGGCAGGGACATCTCTGAATGACTGTATTGACCACAGCTGTGTGATGGTGGCAGGTCACCTCCCAGGTCCAGAAAAAAAGATGATTTATCTCCCTCACACCTGGAAGGAAGTTGGGGTGAGACCTGGATCCACGCGAACAGGGTGTTATATGGAGGTGAAAATGAAGGCAGACAGGCTGAGTTATGGCCATGCAAGTCGGGGGCTGCTGAGTGTTTGAGGCGGTGCCACTGCACTGCCATTCTCACCACCCTCCCCTGTACAGGTGCCAACTTCTGGAACAGGGTCCTGAATTTTCTTTGAGAAACTGTATTTCCTTCTCTAATTCCATTGGCTCCTGCTGGGCGGTCGGCACAGGCCAGTTCACTTGGTCTCTGTGACTGTTTGGTGATGGGTGTGTGACCGGAGTCAGGCTAATGGAAGCCTCAGGCTGGGAGTTTTGCTGAGTATATGGAGTGAAGGTGCTCTTTCCGTTAGTTTTCTGAGCAGGTCGAAGAAAGTGTAGGCAGGCCGTATAATATTGAGGGAGTAGTATGGCAGCATACAGAGACACGGATAGGAAGCTGTTGGTATCTGCACACAGCCATGCTGGATGCCAGCCTTCACATTTACCCACATGTTCCCATTAGTCTATGCACCACTTTAGTGTGGACATACTCAGGTACAAGAGGAAAAATCTCAACTGGGTCCTCTACCTGCCCCCCATCCTTCCCAGTGTTTGCTCTTTCCTACCGCCCCGCCCCCTTTAAAAAGAACTTTACAAATGGATCTCTCTAGGGGGATGTTTCCTTCTGTTCATTTTTAAGTTGAACACCGTTCTTTGTCAGATCAAGTCAGATTCCCTGACTTGGTTTCCTCTTGCCTCCTGGATGAGGCTGCCTGCCTTCCTGTCCTTAGGTACCACTTGTCCCTGCTCTCCAGGCCTGTCCTTGTGACCACACACCTGCTGGAGAGGCAGCTCCCTCCCACTGACCATGCCCGCTGGTCCGGGGAGGCGGCCTTCTTCTCTGTTTCCCAGTGCTGAGAAAGAGACTAAAGGGTAGATAAGTCCAGTAGGTACCAGGTGACCCTACAGATCCACACAGACCAGGGGCCTTGACCTCATCAAGGTCAGCTGGGGCTGCCCAGCCAGAAGAGTGATTTGCAGACTGATCAGTGAGACAAGGTAGAGAACTGGGCACTGGGAGCCCAGAACCAGGCCTGGGGTGGACCCGGAGGCAGGGCCGGGGATGGGGATCCTGGAGTCCAACTCCCCTTCAGCCCAGGGTCTCTGAGTCCTGCCTATCTGCCAGCAGGGAACCCCTCTAGGAGGGATTCAGCCAAGGGCAGTCACCCATGATTCAACACCACTTCCCAGCCTTTCAGGAACGGCCTCTCTAAAAGAAGCCAATTTATTTTTTATTCAAAAATCCATACAAAACAATTGAACAATAAAACTGCCAGCGCTGTTCTCCCCTTTCAGCAGGAAACATGATCATCCCCCCAAGCAAGCCTCCTCCCTCCCTCCTGTCCCTCCTCCCTCCCTCCTTCCCTCTCTTCTCCCTCTCTCTCCCTCCTCTGCCAGCACAAGTGCTCGGGGTCACCCCTCTTCCATTGGTGTGTCATTCCCTCCTGAGATTTATTTTTGAGGAAGCTACAATTTCCACACTTGGCTCAGGTCCATGACAAGCCAGGAGCCTCTCGCAGAAAGGATGTCAGGCTCCCGGACAGAGGTGGTTGGAAACCAGTTCTGTGACCTTGCACAGGGACGACCCATCTGCACCTTGTGCTGCCCAGTCTGAAACTTGTCCCCAGACCCTTGGGCTGTGTGCCCTGACTCTGGGCAGACACAGAGCTCGTCTTGGTTGCTGTCCTGCCTGACATGCTCAGTGCATTTTTGGTGATTCTGATGAACTCCATGCAACCTTCTTCCATCCTGTCTTCAAGCCCAAAGTCCTGGGGTTTCCTCCCAGATGCTAATGGCTTTCTTTGCAGGATTTTAAATCCCATGGGAGTGCATTGGACCCAGCATAAGACAAGGACAGAGCCTGCCTTGGCTGAGGCTGCTGCTTGCCTGTTCGGGGTGCTCCTACCTTTGTGTGGAGGAAGATTTAATCTTTGCAGGTCACTCCTTTGTGCTGGCCCCAGGCAAGGTAGGAGCTGCCTTCAACTGAGCTGGGCAACACCTCCCCCTTCCCCCCCCC
Organism: Cryptotis parvus; assembly: GCA_021461705.1. NCBI lineage: Eukaryota > Metazoa > Chordata > Mammalia > Eulipotyphla > Soricidae > Cryptotis > Cryptotis parvus. The sequence goes on from JAJIBD010031367.1 coordinate 119,697, forward strand.
CCCCACACATATACACATGTACACACACACATACACATCTCTGATGAGCTGCCGCCAGCAGCGCTTAGGACCTGCTTTATCTGGTGGGTGTCATGCATTATTGACGTTGCCTCCCTGCTCCTGGGCCACTGTGGAAGGGCACAGTAGACTCTGTGCAAATGTGTGTGACTGTGCGAGGTGTGTGTGTGTGAGTGCCTGAGTGTGTGTGTGTCAGTGCATCTTGTGTGTGGAAGTATGTGTATTGCTCTGTAGGTCCTGGTGCCAGGCTGCCTCTGATCACAGAATCGCGGTCCTCAGGCAAAGACTTGCAGCAGGAAGTGGCATTGGCACAGTTGCCAGGACGTCTGCTTCTCCGGGAATCTTCTCTCCCCCAGTACCTTTTATTAGAAGTTCTTTGTTACCACTGGGAGAGAAGATTCCAAAGCCCAACTAGCCACACTCCAGCTGAATCCGAATCTTGGAGTGTAGGACCCCCGAATCTTAGGGTGCTGACACATTCTTCTGGATGTTTCCAATATGCTGCCAGGTGTGAGCACCAGACGAGGCCTGGCGCTTGCTTAAAGGGAAGCACGGCTGCAGGTATTGTTAACAAAGCCGAGTGCACAAACCGAGGGGCGAATGTAAACCCGGAATGGGGCAGCGCCTGTCTATCAAAGTGTGAGCCTGTCGGGAGTCCCAGGGAAGGTTGGCATAGTCAGGGGTGGTGCCAGGTGGTTCACAGTAAAGCCACGTTCCACCAGGGAAGGCAGGAAACCCCACGGCCTCGCCGATTGGTGTGAAGGACACCTAAGACACTGGTCAAGTTTGATCCCCAGCACTCTATATGGTCTGTGAGGCTTGCCAGGAGTGAGCCCTGAACACAGCCAGGAATAAACCCTGAGCACCCTGGGCGTGTCCCTCAAACAAATAAAAATAAGTAAACAAACAAATAAAATGAAAAATCTTACGACCTGGAGCAGCTGGAAGTACTGCCAGGTAAGCTTGACGTCTGGCTGGATCCCGCATGGACGACTCCATCTGAGACTACCCTGGTTCACTCTGGTACTACACTCAGTACCAGAGTGTGGGTCCTGACCATTCAGTGCTTGGGCCTGGTGGTGTTCGGGACCTTAGCCACAGAGCTCAGGGCTGACCCGAGCAAGGCTTGAGTCCTACCGCCCAGGAGCTATCTCTGCCCCTTATTATCTCATTTTGCAATGGGAAGACTGGAGTTGCAGATAAGTTATGTTCTGATCAGAGTAGTAATGGGTGGCAGAACTGGATATAAGTCTGGGGGCTAGAGTCCACGTTCCTGAAGCTCCTAAGAAGAGTGTGGTTCGAGGCAGTTGTTCCAGGAAGTCATGGGAGTTGGATTTGGGTGGAACTAAAAGTCAGTTAATGTGACAAGTGTAGAAGATGCAAATTATTTCATTCATTCATTCAAGTTTTTCTGAAGCGCCTGGCATGGCAGACTCTGGGCTGCACAGTGAGGCGGGAGTAAAGATGTTTCAGACAAAAAAAGACGTTTCCATTGTGAAGAGCTCAGGTGGGGAGGAGGGAGACAGACAGGAAAGAAACAATCATCATTAGAAATGTAAAGTGCCGACATTTTGGTACTCTGGACTTGGTAGAGAAGCCGTGAGGGAGGGGCGTCCTCAGGATGGGAGCAGGGAGCCCGACTTGTCGAGGAGACAGTGGACACTCCAGAGATTGTCATGTGCTCCAGTCGCCAGCTTGAGTTTGGACCGACCAGCAGTAATTCTCAAACTTGACCAGCGTCTTATCTGCTGTAGCCCTGCCTGCAGGGTGTCCTCTCACCTGTCGGCGAGGCTGTGGGGTTTCCTGCCTTCCTTGGTGGAGCGTGGCTTGAGTTCTGTGTTTTCCTCTTCATCAATACTTCTCAAAATTATTGAGAATTATTATTATTATTCTCAATAATTATTATTTCAGAACTCCACCCAGCAGACCAGCCTATTACAGCCCGGCTCGCGTGGCCCCGTTTGGCAGCGCGGTTCATCAATAAATGCTGGATTTTGAGATGACTACAAGAGTATGCTACCCGCCCGGCAGAGCCTGGCAAGCTACCCGTGTCGTATTATTTGATATGCCAGATACCAGTAGCAATTATAGACCTCATTCCATGAGCTGATGGAATGGTTTGAGGCTCTTTATGTTCCTGGAGCAAGCAGGTGTCCTTGGGCTCTACTTGCATGAGACAGGACATATGGAGATGTTACTGGAGCCCGCTAGAGCAAATCGAAGATGAACGGGAAGACAGTGACAGACAGTGAATTATTATTATTCTCAAAATTATTGAGAATTACAATTCTCAAAATATTTTCATGCTTGAGAATCTGCAAGAATTCTTTTATTTTTTTCATAATTTTATAAAGGCACCATAAATTACAAAAGTTGGGTTTTGCATTACAATGTTCCATCGTAGAGTCTGCCACCGGTGTCAATGTCCCTCCACAGTGTTCCAGCTTCCCTCTCCTGCTCTCCCTATCCCCACCTCAGCCCAGCCCCAACCTGCATCCATCACCTTTTAAATTTGTTTATTAAAGTTTAGGTCTCATGATTTCAGTGTTGTTGAGTCTGTAGTTTGGATATTTAGCTCTATCATTCCTTAGCTCCACCACTGTACCTGGGTTCCCTTGGCCCCTAGCCCCATCGCTTCTCATCTATCTCCTCTCTGTGTCCCCTGTACTCTTTTTTCTTTCCTTCTCCCCCCCATACTCTGGGACCGGGGTCCAGGGTGATTTAGGCCTCTCCATTTAAACCATTGAATTTTTCTCATCCAGTTACTCTAAATATTACAGATAAGCAGTACCGTTCTGTGTTTGTACTTCTTCTTTTGCCAGAATCTGTCAACATAAAGATCTCTAGGATCTCTGCCCCACTTACTCTGCTACCTGGCGGGATGCTGGGCTGGGGACCATGCGTAGGAACCATTTCGTGCAAGAGAGTTACAAGTGGACTGTTCCCCCAAGAAGACACTTTTTTTTTAAAAAAATTTTTTTTTATTATACCACCGTGAAACATACAATTACAAGGGTGTTCATAATTGGTTCTTGGTAATACAGTATTCCAGCACCCATCCCTCCACCAGTGCTCCATTTCCACCACCAATGTACCCCCCTCCCCTCCCATCCCCCAACCGCCTTAATAGCAGGCACCCCAGTTTCCTCTCTTTCTCTCTCTATCTCTCTCTCTGTCTCTGCATCTCTCTCCCTCTTAAAGAAGACACTTTTACTGAGTCAAGGATAGAAGGTGAAATTCTTGGGTGAAGACGAGAAGACACACTGGCTGTGGCGTAGCGAAGGCTACAGGGAGAGAGGGACCTGTGAAGTATTCTCTTAGAGGAGAGGCTGAGGACTCCCAGGGAGGAACTCAGTACTAGCTTCCCGTTCCCACCCATCTTTAGCAGCTGCTCTGCAGGACCAGGGGATTTCCTGTGCTTTCACCAGCTAATAGTTTATCTGCTTGGTGGAGCAAGACACTCTCTTAGACAACCTCAGACTAAGCTGATATGTTGACTTATCCGAGCACCGCTGCATGGCACCCTAGTTTTAACCTGGGAGGGTGAGGGGGGGGGGAATCCTGTTCTTTCTTGGAAACTTTTTTTTTTTAATTTGATCCTAAGTTTTTGGGACCTGAAGAATTTAATTCAACAAATATCAATTGATCTGGCTTCATCAAGGTCCCCTTTGGAGTCAGGGATGAGAACAAGATCAATTTCAAGAGCGAATGGTGTGGGGCTGGAGCAATAGTCTAGCGGGTAGGGCATTTGCCTTGCACGCAGCCCCGGGTTTGATCCTCGGCATCCCATATGGTCCCCTGAGCACTGCCAGGAGTATTTCCTAAGTGCAGAGCCAGGAGCAACCCCTGAGCATCGCTGGGTGTGACACAAAAGAAAAAAAAAGAGTGAATGGTATTTGGAAGCTGGATGAGAGGGACTAAGAGTCCCTTTTGGGGTTCTGCAGGAATAGTGTGACCATTGCTTTGTGACACAAGGAAGACTTGTGTGAGGAGTGACGTGTGTGTGTGTGTGTGTGTGTGTGTGTGTGACTTTTCATGGGGCTTGGCCTTCAAGGCAAAATAAACAAGTGCCAAGGCCTGGCTTTGCTTGGCCTGTACTTAAATATCTATTGCTAAGTAATAGGGGTTTCCAAAAGGAATGATTTGTTTTCTTCCCTTAGGGTTATGTAGATTCAAGTGGGCTGTTCTTTAACTCTCTGTGGTATTGTCTGAAGCTAGGCATAGAGCTCAGTTAGGAGCTTACCTAGGAGTCTCCACAGGGCTGGGTGGGGCGTCAAGGAGGTATTGTTGGGGTGTTTGCTGGTTGGTGATGTCCATGCAAGTCACTGCTCTTATTCAGGTCCTCTGCTCCACCAGGAGTCTCTAGTCTCCATCATATGCCAAGCAGGGGATGTGCAACCGGGGATGTTCCGTGAGGTCCAGTGGAATGGACAAGCCAACACCAACGTTTAGATTTGCTGAAATTCCTTCCAATAAGACATAATGACATGCTTAGCTCATGACATTCTGGCCTTAGCCTTTTCATGGCTGGACCAGAGTTCATGTGAGGAGGTGCCCACCAGAGGGCTTGGATAGAATGTTATGTGGCTTTGGGGGTCATGGAGCCACCAGAGCCACAGTTTACAAACCAGCAACTTGTTTAAATCATAGTGATCAGTGCTGATGGAGCTTAGACAACTCATGAGGACATGGGGCAAGATGAAGCAGGAGGAGCAGAATGGGAATGTTTGGTTTTGTAGTCCGTAGTAAGAGATTTAAATTTTATCCAAGTGCATGTGAATTAGCTGGAGGAATTTATTTAGAAAACAAACATTTATTTTTTTGTGTGTATTTTTTTGGACCACACCTAATTATACTCGAGTACTTACTCTTGGTTCTGTCTCAGAGATCAGTCCTGGGTGATGCTCAGGGACCATATGTGGTGCTGTGGATCAAAGTGGGGTCTTCTGTTTATAAGGCAAGTGCCGTAACCTGTAAATGATCTCTCCAGCCCTTATGAATTTTAAACGGGGGGGGAGACTTGATCTTAGAAAGATGATTCTGGAGAATGGGTAGAAGGATAAGATGTAAGAGAAAGCCTGTGAGACCCATTGCATTGTCTGGAGAAAGAGAAAAAGGGTGACTGGAAGGGGCTTACAGTTTATGACTGGAGGTTGCCACGAGGTCTGGTGGGCGAGCAGTAAAGAAAAGAAGAGATGCAATGTTCTTCCCGGGTTTGGGACTGGCGTCGTGGTGGGAGATGGTTGCAGTTATTAATATGTGGTGGCTGTAGCTTTGGCAGCCACAGAGGTTCGTGGATAAGAACTTTGTTTTGGATATTTCATATGTGGCTGAGAAATGCAAGATATAATTAGATATCTAGTTAGATAATTATATATCACCTCTAGAGCCTGGTCATGTGTATGCTGATGACCATCATGGAGCTTTAGTGTACGAGATGTGGTGATGACCAGCGTGCCCTCCCCCCCCGAATACAACAAAGCTTGAGCCAGTCCCACTCCTTCTCCTCTGTCATTGGAGGCAAGGCCAGGAATATTAGTAGTGTGAATATAGCACCTTAATTTTTAAAAATTATGATTATTTTGGGGCCAGAGTGATAGCACTGCAGGTCGGGGTTTTTGCCTTGCATGTGGCCAACCCAGGTTCAATCATCAGCATCCCATATATGGTTCCCGAGCACCGCTAGGAGTAATTCCTGAGAGAAGAGCCAGGAGTAACTCCTGAGCATCGCTGGGTATGACCCAAAAAGGCAAAATTATTATTATTATATTATTATTATTTCTTTTTTCTCTTTCTCCTCCTCCTCCTCCTCTTTATTATTATTATTATTATTATTATTATTATTATTATTATTATTTTGGGTTACACTTGGAGATGCTCAATAGTTATTACTGGCTCTGCACTCAGTAATTCCTCCTGGTGGTGCTCAGGGGATTATATGGGATGCCGGGGATCAAACCCAAGTTGATTGCATGCAAGGCAAATGCCTCCCTGCTGTGCTATCACTCCGGCCCAGGACCTAAGTTTTAAGGGTCATCCACCTCATTTTGCACACAAGGAAATCGAGGACCAGAGAAAAAGGGACAGTCAAGAGCAAAGTGTGTCCATGCAGAGCCCTCTCCTCCTTCCTCTGTGCCAGGGAGTAGCGGGTCCCTGCCCCACCAGCTGAACTTCTCCCCTTTGGAAACATGCCCTTAGTGTTTTTGTTTGTTTTGTTTCTTTTCTGTTTCTGCCTCTTTAAGCTTCCTCCCGATGATCAGTTTTATAGCTCCTGAGTTTTCATTGGCGGTTATCTCCTCCCTGGGTGTGCTGCACAGCCCAGTCCCATCCATGGCAGGTGTTAGGAGTCAACTCCAGAACCCCTTCCCCAGTGAGCCCTCCTAACTGTCTGAAAGTTGCTCTCCACATTCGGCCCTTGAGCACAGGTGAGCACCTCCTTTCAGTGTGGAGATTAGATCTACAGTAAGGAGGAAGTCATGGAGAAAGAGTGTCAGAGCAGTCATGGAGAAGAATGCCACTCATGTGGTGAAGACGGGGTGTTTGGGAACCACGGTCCCTCCCTGGGCCTTGCTGTCCACATTCACCGAGTGCGCTGTGCACAACCGGTCTGCCCCTCTGCCCCATCCCCATCAGCCCGTGTCCAAAGGCTTGGACTCATTTAAATGACTGTGTCCCCACTTTTCAGGCTAGGAAGTGAACCAACAGAGCCTGGGCGGTTTTCCCAGTGGGGCTGACAGCAAAGGCAGGATTTCAACCTACAAGCCCGGTTCCAGCGCCTGCGCTCTGCACTCTGGGAAGGCCACTCCAGTGTCCGACTCACAGCGCCCAACCCTGGCTCCCACAGCCCCAGACTCTACCCTGCTGGCTCCCTATGGACAGCCCCAAGACCAGCTTCCCTCCCTCCCCCATGGCTGTGTGGGGCTTCCCTCCCTGTCCTGGCTGTGCATGGACTCTCAGATGTCGACTGGTCCCTCCAGTCCTTTCAGTCTGTTACTGATTTCATCAGACATTTCTTCCTCGGCCCAGTGCAGCAGCAGATGGCGGAGGCCCCACCCTGCTTCTTGGCCTGCTGTTTAACTGTCTCGGTGTGGGGCTCTGGGCTCATGGCAAGAGATGGGGCAAGGGGCAGAAGAAGGTGGGCACTGACCTTCCAGGGGCCTTACTGAGAGGCACTGACCTCTGCTCTATTTGGGTGAGGTTCTGGAAGGCCCAGAATATATTTGTTGGGGGCTGCAGCCCCAGAGTTCAGATCTGGGGTCTGGCCTCTGCACGTGCTGTGTGTGTGGTCCTGGTTGTGTGTGTGGGTACCATGGCTATGTGTTGGGGTCCCCTGGCTGTGTGTGGGGTCCCCTGTCTGTGTGTGTGGGCCCCTGACTGTGTGTGGGATCCCCTAGCTGTGTGTAGGGTCCTCTGCCTGTGTGTGGGGTACCCTGGCTGTGTGTGGGCCCCTGGCTGTGTGTCGTGGTCCGTTGGCTTTTTGTGGGATCCCCTGTCTGTGTATGGGGTCCCCTGTCTTCTGTGTATGGGCCCCCTGACTGTGTGTGGATCCTCTAGCTGTGTGTAGCGTCCCCTGCCTGTGTGTGGGGTACCCTGGCTGTGTGTGGATCCCCTAGCTGTGTGTGGGGTCTCCTGTCTCTGTGTGTGGGCCCCTGGCTGTGTGTGGGATCCTCTGGCTATGTGTGGGATGCCCTGGCTCTATGTGGGGGTCCCCTGGCTGTGTGTGTGGGTCCCCTGGCTGTGTATGGGGGTCCCCTGTTTTTGTGTGGGGTCCCCTGGCTAGGTGGGGATCCTCTGGCTATGTGGGGGTCCCCTAGCTGTGTATGGGGTCCCCTAACTGTGTGTGGTGTCCTCTGACTGTGTGTGGGGATCCCCTGGCTATGTGTTGGGGGTCCTCTGGATGTGTGTGTGGGTCTCCTGGCTATGTGGGGGTTCCCTGGCTGTGTGTGGGGTCCCTAGCTATATGTGGGATCCCCTGGCTGTATGTGGGGGTCCCCTGGCTATGTGGGAGTCCTCTGGCTGTGTGTGGGGTCCCCTGGCTATGTGGGGATCCCCTGTCTGTTGTTGGGGGTTCCCTGGCTGTGTGTGTGGGCCTTCTGGCTATGTGGGGATTTCCTGGCTGTGTGGGGTCCCCTAGCTGTATGTGGGGGTCCCCTGGCTGTGTGAAGGGTCCCTTGACTGTGTGTGGGGTCCCCTGGCTGTGTATGGGGGTCCTCTGACTGTGTGTGGGGTCCCCTGGCTATGTGTGGGTCCCTGGGGGTCCCATGGCTATTTGTGGGATCCCCTAGCTGTATGTGGTGTCCCCTGGCTGTGTGTGGGGTCCCCTCACTGTGTGTGGTGTCCCCTGGCTATGTGTTGGGGGTCCTCTGGCTGTGTGTGGGGGTCCCCTGGCTATGTGGGGTCCCCCTGTCTGTGTGAAGGGTTCCCTGGCTGTGTATGGGGTCCCCCTGGCTGTGTGTGGATTCTCTGGCTGTGTGTGGAGGTCTCCTAGTTATGTGTGTGGCATCCCTCTTGCTATGTGAGGGGTCCCTTGGCTGTGTGTGGGGTCTCTTGGCTATGTGGGGGGTCCTCTAGTTGTGTGTGGGGATCCAGAGGATCTGGATGTGTTGGGAGGTCCCCCTGGTTGTGTGTGTGGGTCCTGTGGCTATATGGGGGTCCTCTGGCTGTGTGTGGAGTCTCCTGACTGTGTGACGGTCCCCTACCTGTGTGTGGGGTCCTTTACCTGTGTGTGTGGTGGTACCCTGGCTGTGTGTGTGGGTCCTCTGACTGTATGGGGTCCCTTGGCTCCCCAAGTAGTACTGGAGAGTTCACAGGGTCTCACTGTCAAATGGCGGAGAGAGGCCACTTTCTTGTAGCTCTTCTGGAGCCTGGTTGTTCTTTGTTTGGGCCATGCATGTCTGTGCTCTGGGCTTACTCATGACTCTGTGCTCTAGGATCACTCCTGAAGGCACTGGGGGGTCGAACCTGGGTGGGCTGTGTGCAAGGCATTTGCTTTATCTCTAGACTATTTCTCTGGCCCATAAAGCCAGGTCTTGGGTCTAGGCTTCCTGGTTGTTGGAAGTTGGAGCTGGATTTGGCCCAAGAGTGGGGCAAGAGTAACACCAGGCTTCTTCAGAGGGGCACGATTCCAGCCTGCTCTGAGCGATGAGTAAGATCGCTCACCCAACAGAGCTACTCCCGAGCAAGAGGCTGCTTTTTCCTGCATGTTCCTGGAAAAGGAACAGGGATGCCAGCTTGTGCTCTGGTGAGACCCATAGGCAGCTCTTGGCTCCTGAGTCTGTGGTTGACCCCAGGCATCTCCCTTGCTGTCTGTTCCAAGGTCATCGTGGCCCCTAGCCCATCACTCCTCTCCTTAGACCATCCAGATGTAGCTGTGGAGTGCAGGTTCTTTCCAGAAGCCTGGCTCAGGCTCAGTCCGCAGGGGGAGAAGAGACAGGCAGATGCATGTGTCGTTGTTGTGCCTTCATTTTGTGTCCCTTGTGCGAGACTTCTCCAGCAGAATCACCTTCCCAAGTGTTTGCTGAGCGCCCACTGCATTCAAGGCTGATGTGTCTGGCCCTTGTGCTAAGAGGGAGAACAGAGGTTTGGGGTGGGCAAGGGAGCCCTGAATCTCCCGGGCCCCAATCTCTTGCTCTGCACCTTTAACTTGTGCCCTGAAAGCATGTGCTCCTCAGAGTTAGGAAGTGGGGGTAAGGTTGGGGGGTTACAGGGATGCCTGGTGCCCATTCACCCACCTGCTGGGGAGGCCCTGGTAGCCTGAGTGGGAGATGGATTTGGCTCCCCAAAGGTCATAGACCTGAGTGAGGCTGGGCTGGGCTCTCTGAAGCCCTGAGTGGGGTATGGGCCGGGCTCCCTGGAGGTCACAGTCCTGAGTGGGGGGGCTGGGCTGGGCTTCCTGGATGTTACAGTCCTGAGTGGGGTCTGGGCTGGGCTCCCTGGAGGTCACAGCTCTGCTGCTTATTGGCCTCTTGCTACTAAATTAGTGAATTCACCGAGTCTGCCTTGAGGGAGCAGCTGACCTCTGGTCTGTCACCCCTGCAGTGTGTGGGTGGCCGTAGCTGCTTCCCAGCATGCTTGACTGGTGGGGGCTGAGGAGGTGTTGAGCCTGAGAAGGGTGTGAGAGACACTGGGCTTAGTAGGGGCACACAACTGCCCCATTTCTTTGCTAGCAGAACTGCTGGTGCCATTTGTGTAGAGTCTGGGCAGCAGTTTTGGGGGGGCTTGAAGCCAGATTGCTCCGTGTATACCGCTGTCAATCTGAAGTTATGGGACAGACACCAAGTTGATCTTCCAATACAAACCAGGGTTCAGGAACAGTTTTTACACCGGGTAAGGGTGGCCCATCAGATCTCACGGGGCTCTTACACCAGGTCAGGGAGGCCTATCAAATCTCACGGGTCTCTTACACTGGGATAATGGCAACCCATCAGATCTCACGGGACAGTTATAAGATATGGCTTTGGGAGAATTTCAGGGGTGTCTACGTGTGTTTTAAAAAAAATACCAGCAACACATTACCTAAAACATGTGGCCCAACCTTTACTTGTCTGCAGGAGGGTTGTTTCCTGAGAGCTGGCCCTGTCAACTGCCCAGAAGCCTACAACACTGGTATCTCATAGGTCTGAGTCTGTCTCTGAATTCATGAGCCCCCTGACTGGCACCATGACACCTTCCGGGTATGGAGAAAAAGCATGGATGAATGTTAAATAAACACCCACTAATTACCCTGGGATATTTATCTAGGTTTCCCTATGTTTTAATAAGAAATTATTGAAACATTTATCACCTGCTGAGCTGTTAATCATTGGTAAATATATTTTAAATACAGCAGTCCATTAGTATTTTAATTTAGCCTGTCTCCTGGAGAATATGTGCTGGATCAGACAAATGTCCCAAGCTTTAGAGCCAGGGGACAAATTTCCCCACCTAGTTAATCTTTATGTTCTCCTTTCACGGAAATCCTGGCTGCACCAGCAGAAGGTCTGTTCCCTCGGGGTCTGGTATTGATGGTGAGTGTCCTTGCAGAGCTGGTGGGAGAGCCTGGGAGATGGCAGCTCAGGAGAGGAGGTGGGGGAGCTGGTCAGGGCTGGGGGAAATTGCCAACTGCGTGGTGGTTACCTACTGCCAGTCCACTGGAACGCAGAATTATGCAGATGAAAGAATGCAACTGGAGTCTTTCAACTAATTTGTTACTAAAGTTCCCTAGAAAGGCCATTGGCTCAGACTTGATGTTTCACCACTGGAACGCAGAATTATGCAGGTGAAAGAATGCAACTGGAGTCTTTCAACTAATTTGTTACTAAAGTTCCCTAGAAAGGCCATTGGCTCCAGACTTGATGTTTCAGCAGTTCCTTGTCTCAGAATGGCCATCTCAGAAAGGGGCTGACACAGGGATGGTGGCTGACTGTCTCCTCTTGTAGAGTTTCTGACTGTCTACTCTTGTGGAGTTTCTCACTGTCTCCTTCTGGGGATTCCTGACTCTCTCCCCCATGGAGTTTGACAGACAGACAGTATGACTGTCTTTTCTTGTGGAGTTTATTTTTTAATTGTTTTTTATTATACTACCGTGAGATATACAATTACAAAGATGTTCATGTTTGGGTTTCAGTCATACAGTACTCCAACACCCATCCCTCCACTAGTGCACATTTCCCACCACCAATATCCCCTGATTCCCTCCCCCCTTCCCCAGCCTGCCTCTATGGCAGGCACTTTTTTTCTCTCTCTCTCTCTCTCTCTCTCTCTCTCTCCCTCTCTCTCTCTCTGTCTCTGTGTCTTTCTCTCTTCCTTCTGTGGCTTGCAATACATACATTTAGAGGTTATCATGTATATTCCTTTGCCTACATTCAATGCTCAGTTCTAGGCTGGTATTATCATTTACAACAATTATTGTACATTGTTCCTTTCTCTGCCTTGCCTAACCTCTGACTCCCACACACTTGCAGTAGATAAAACCCACTGACAAGACCACCTGGTCCATGTTATGCCTGGCCTTGGATATTGGAATCATACTTTTTTTATGTCCCGCAAATAAATGTGGTCATTCTATATCTGTCCTTTACCTTATGGCTAATTTCACTCAGCATGATCCTCTCCATGTCCATCCATTTATAGGCAAATTTCATAACTTCATTTTTTCTAACAGCTGTATAATATTCCATTGTGTAGATGTACCACAGTTTCTTTATCCAGTAATCTGTTCTCGGGCACTCTGGTTGTTTCCAGATTTTGACTATTGTGTATAGTGCTGTTATGAACATAGAAGTGCAATGGTGTTTCTGCTGTGTAAGACACACAGAGGGTATATTCCCAGGAGTGATATGGCTGGGTCAAATGGGAGCTCAATTTCTAGTCTTTGGAGGAATGTCCATGTTGTTTTCCAAAAAGGCTGTACCAGTGGACATTCCCACAAACAATGGAAGAGAGTCCCTTTCTCCCCAGATCCATGCCAGCACTGGTTTTCTTGTTCTTTTGGATATGTGGCAGACTCTGTCGTGTAAGATGGTATCTCATTGTTGTTTTGATTTGCATCTCCCTAATGATTAGTGATGATGAGCATTTTTTCATAAGCCTTTTGACCATTCAAATTTCTTCATTTTGGAAGTTTCTATTCATTTCCTCCTCCCATTTTTTGATGGGGTTGGCTGTTTTCTTCTTCTAAAGTTCTACCAGTGTCTGATATATACTTGATATTAACCCCTTAATCAGATGGGTATTGGGTGAATATTCTTTCCCACTCTGTGGAGTACCTTTGTATCTTGGTCACTGTTTCTTTTGAGGTGAAGAAGCTTTTTAGTTTCATGTAGTCTCATATTTTCTTCCAATCACTTTGTTTCATCTTTGAAGATGCCTTTAGCTTCAATTCTATGGAGGGTGTTCCCTATATTTTCTTTGACACACTTTATTCAGGTCTGATATTGAGATCTTTAATCCACTTTGATCTGACTTTTGTGCATGGTGTTAGAAGTCCAAATTCATTCTTTTACATGTAACTGCACAGTTTTCCCAGTACCACTTGTTGAAGAGACTTTCTCCATTTCGTACTTTTTGCTTCTTTATCAAAGATTAAATAATCATGTATTTGAGGATGTGTGTCAGGATACTCAACTCTATTCCATAGGTCCACAGGTTCTGTTTTTACTCTAATACCATGCCATTTTAATCACTACTGCTTTGTAGTGCAGTTTGAAGTTGGGAAAGGTGATGCATCCCATCATCTTTTCCCCAAAGATTGCTTTAGCTATCTGTGGCGGTTTATTATTCCATAGAAATTTCAGGAGTGTTTGGTCAATTTCTTTAAAGAGTGTCATGAGTATCCTTATAGGAACTGCATTGAATCTGTTTCCATTTCCTCATGTCCTCTTTTATTTCTTGAAGCAGCATTTTGTAATTTTCTTTGTACAGGTCCTTTACATTCCTAGTTAAGCTGATTCTTAGGTATTTGATTTTCTGTGTCACAATTGTGAATGAGATTCTTTTCTTAATATACCTTTCTTCTCTTTTGTTATTTGTGTATAGGAAAGCCATAGACTTTTGAGTATTGATTATATACCCCATCACTCTACTATAGTTATCTATTGTTTCTAGGAGCTTTTGGTAGAGACTTAGGGTTCCTAGGTATAATATCATGTCATCTTCAAATAGTGATAGCTCGATTTCTTCCTTGCCTGTCTGAATGCCCTTAATGTCCTTTTCTTCTCTAATTGCTATGGCAAGTACTTCCAGAACAATATTGAATAGAAGTAGTGAGTGGGTATCCTTGTCTTGTCCCTGATCTTGGGGGAAGGTTTTCAGTTTTTCTCCATTGAGAATGATACTTTCTGTGGGCTTTGACTATATTGAGGAAAGTTCCTTAAATTCCCATTTTGTGGAGAATTTTATCATGAACAGGCATTGGATCTTTTCAAATGCTTTCTCTGTGTCTATTGATATGATCATATGGTTTTTATTTTTTTTCTTATTGATATGATGTATTATGTTGATTAATTTGTGAATGTTGAACCATCCTTGCATTCTTGGTCATGATTATAATCTTTTGATGAGTATTTGGATTCTGTTTGCTAGTATTTTGTTGAAGATCTTAGCATCTGTGTTCATCAGGGAGATTGGTCTGTTGTTTTCTTTTTTTAGTGATGTCTCTGTCTGCTTTGGGTATCAGGGTGATATGTGCCTCATAGAAGCTATTTGAGAGTGTTTCTGTTTCTTCAATTTCCTGGAAGAGCTTGAAAAGGATTGGCAGTAGGTCCTCCTTAAAGGTTTGGAGGAATTCACTGGTGAATCCATCTGCACCTGGGCTTTTGTGTTTGAGCAGACTTTTATTTACTGTTTCAGTTTCCTTGATGGTGATAGGCTCATCCAGGTATTGCAGGTCTTTTTGTTTCAGCTGTGGGAGGTTATAGGACTTCACACATTTGTCTATTTCTTCCAGGTTCTCTTGTTTTGTGGCATACAGACTCTCAAAGTAATCTCTGATGATCTTTTGGATTTCTGTTGTTTCTGTTATGATGTTCTCCTTTTCATTTCTGATTCTTTTTATTTGGGTTCTCTCTTTCCCTTTCCTTAAGAGTCTTGCAAATGGTTTGTCAATCTTGTTCATTTTTTTCAAAGAACCAGCTCTTGGTTTTATTAATCTTTTAGATTATTTTTTGAGGTTCCAGCTCATTGATTTCTGCTCTAAGTTTTATTATTTCCTTCTTTCTGCCTGGGTTGGGCTCCTTTTGTTGGTCTTTTTCTAATATTTTGAACTGTGAAGTCAGGTTATTTATGTGGGCCCTTTCTTTTTTCCTGACGAATGCTTGCAGAGCTGTGAACTTTCCTCTTACTGCTTTCGCTGTAAGTTTTCGCTCTTGTGAAGTTTCTGACTGCCTTCTCTTGTGGAGCTTCTGAACTGTTTTCTCTTGTAGGGTTTCTGGCTGTCTTTATGTCACTTGATCACTTGAATCCCGGTATTCATCGATTTGCTCGAGCAGGCGCCAGTAACATTTCCATTGGACCCTATCACGTGCCAATGTAGCCCAATGGCATCTGGTTGATTTAGGAATACGAAGAGCCTCAAACCGTTCCTTCAGTGTCTTTACAAGGAAGTCAGATCATCTTGTAAGTGGGCGGCCACGTGATCTTCATCCCGTGGGATCCAGTCAGTAACGGCTCTAGTCCAGTGGTTGTCTCCAAATCGCATTACATGTCCAGCCCATCTGATTTTCGATGCCTTGGCAAATGAGACAGCGTCCCTGATTCTGGAATAGCGACGGAGATCAGAACTCCGGATTCCTTCTCTCATTTGAGTGAGGCGTGATATTCCAAGCATAGCTCTTTCGATTCCTCTCTGGGAGACCCGAATAGCATTCTCATCCTGCTTTCATAGGGCCCAGGTCTCTGAGGCGTATGTTAATGCAGGGAGAACGGTGGAGTCAAAGAGATGTGCCTGGAGCCGGAGGTTCTTTGTCCTTTTAGCTATTTCTTCGATGCCTTTGAAGGCATTCCATGCCGCTCTCTTCCTCCTGAGCAGCTGAGGTTTTAGGTCGTTCATCATGTTGACTTCTTGACCTAGGTATACATAACTGCTGCATTCAGAGATGTTTGTTCCATTGAGAGTGAATGGGGCCTCAGGAACTAGTTCATTCTTCATGAACATTGTTTTCTTTAGATTCAGCTGTAGACCTATCTTTCCACATTCTCGGTCGAAGTCAGCCAGCTTTTGTGCCGCTTGGCTAATGTTTGGTGTTATTAGAACGATGTCATCAGCGAAGCGGAGGTGGTGTAGTTGCCGACCATCTATCTTCACTCCCATTCCTTCCCATTCTAATTGTTGCATGATGTTCTCGAGGGTGGCGCTGAAGAGTTTTGGTGAAATGGTATCACCCTGTCGAACCCCTCTTTTCACATTAATGATCACTTCTTTGTAGAATGGTGAGATCCTGGTGGTGAATCCGTAATACAGCTCACGAAGGATCTTGATGTATTGGGTTTGAACACCCTGTTTGACTAGGGCTTTGATGACTGCTTCAGTCTCTACAGAATCAAAGGCTTTCTGTAAATCAATGAACGTGAGACAGAGCTGCATCTTGTACTCCCTACAAACCTCGATGAGCTTGGTTACTGTGTGGATATGGTAAATTGTGCTGAATCCTTTCCGGAAGCCTGCTTGCTCCCCATGGTTGTCCTTCATCTAGCGTTCTGCTAATCCTGTTCAGGATGACTCGTGTAAACAGCTTGTAGGTGACGGACAATAGGCAGATGGGGTGATAGTTGCCGATGTCGTGAATGTCTCCCTTATTGAACAGTAGAACTATCCTGCTGGTTTTCCATTGGGAGGGCACCTTGCATTCGGACAGGTAGCGTGTGAAGAGCCGAGCTAGTGTATTGATGAGTACCGATGGCAGATGCTTCAGGTGTTCGGGTCTGACTTTGTCTGGGCCTGGTGCTGTTCCCTTCTTTACCGATGAGATGGCATGTCGGATTTCAGAAGGGAGAACGTTGGGAATGACATATCCATCCTGTGGAATTTGGTATGTGGGCAGGTGGATGTGGCTATCAAAGAGATTTGAGTAGAAGTCATGGATAATCTTCTCCATTGCCTATCTGGAAGATGTGATAGATCCATCAGGTTGTCGGAGGGCAGTCATCTTGGTCTTATAGTTGGCGAAGGACAGGCGGGTGGTGCGAATGCTTTTCCCGGCTTCTGCTGCATCTTCCAGTATTTCTGCTCTTCTTTCTTTGAGGTCTTCTTTTATCGCTTCTCTGCACCGTTTAGCAAGCTTGGATGTTAGCATTTGGTCTCCTGAGGCTCGCGCCTTGCCACATTGGCAAATGAGCTCAAGAGTTTCTGAAGACAAGCGTCCTTTTGTGTCTTTCTCTCTCTCAGCATTCTTCGCACAATCATGGAGGTGCTGAACCAGTCTATTGTATTCTTCATCGATGTCTTCAATGATGGTATCTTCCCATGTTGCTGCAATGGTGCCAAAGAGTTCCCAGTTGGTGGTTGTTCTGGGAGTTCTCTTCTTAAACTTTGCAGCCTTTTCTCACCGTTGCGGGAAGTAGAATTTTGCACGAAGGAGACGGTGGTCCGATCCTGTTTGGAATTTGGGGACGACAGCAACATCGGTCAGACAAAACCGTCGATTGAAGATGATGTGGTCAATTTCATTGTGGAACTGTCCGCCAGGAGATTCCCATGTCCAACGTTTCGTTTCAGCTTTCTGGAACTGTGAGTTCCCATGAATGGTCTTGGTGGATATGATGAACTCAGATAGTCTCTCACCCTGTTCGTTCCATTCTAGGCCATGGGTCCCGATGTGGAGTTCTTCAGCTGATCTTCTTGGTCCTATCTTGGCATTGAAATCACTGACTATGATCTTGTAAGGTTTGATCTTTTTTATAGAACTCCTCCAATTCCATGTAGAATTTCTCAATTTCATCTTCTTTGTATGTGGATGTTGGTGCGTAGACAATGAAGATAGAAATTGCTGGCAGTGGGCCACATCTCTTCAAGTGTAATCGTCCTATTCAGTTTGTTAGGCATTCAAATGAATCAATGTTTACGGCTATGTTCGTGTTGACAAGGACACCAACGCCGCTGACGCCTCTTTTCGTCGCATGTTCCAAGGAACATGTATTTTAACTTTCTTTATGTATTTTAACTTATATACAAAGAAAGGGAGAGAAATTTGAAGTTTCAGAAATAGAGAGGGTGTTAACTCCTTTCCTGAAAGTAAGAATTTGGGGATGGCTGGGATGTGGGAAGGGGATGATGTCAGGTCTTGTAAGATGCTTAATTGGTGCTGTGTGTTGGCAGCAGGTACTTCAGAGAAAGACCTTGCTAAAAGTGCCCCCTCCCTGCCCCTGCCTCAGTGGTAGCTGACCCAGGAGATGCAGAGAACAGCTATACCTCCACAGTCTGACTTCAGCATTTAAAGGCAGACAGCTCCATGGGCTGGGCCTGCATCTCAGGATCTGGGCTCCCTCCCAGGGTCTGGGCCATAGTCCCCAAGTCTGGGCCATAGTTCCCAAGTCTGGGCCATTTCCTGGGTCTTGGCCGTATCCTTATCCCAGGGTCTGGGCTAGTATACTCATCAGAGGCACTTTGTTTTCCTAAAAGCCTCAGTGGGGAGCCCTTCAACTCTGAACAGGTGTGACCAGAAGGGGATTCACATTTCTGGGAAGAACTCACAAAAAGGGAATAGAAATGGTGGGTAAATTTCTCAAAGGGCTTCAGTGGGAATGACCCCCTCACTAGCTCACTGCAGCCTCCTGCTCTTTTGTTTGCTTGTTTGCTTTTGGGATACACTTGGCAGTGCCCAGGGATCACTCCTGGAGGCCTTGGGAGATTGTATGGGTGCCAGGGATAGAATCCAGGCCAGTTGAGTGCAAGACAAATGCCCACTGTGCTACTGCTCTGGCCCTTGCAGTCTCCGCACACACTTCATTTGATTGTCCTCACTCTCTTTCTCAACCCTTAAAACATCTCAAGCTCCTTATGATGTAGGCAGGCAGACAGGGGGGTCCCCACATGACAATGAATTCTTGCCCTAAGGCTGTCCAAAGTCACCTTTTAGAACCAGGAACCAAGACTTGACGATACCCATTAACCAACAACAAACCCTGAGGGAGCTGGGTCAATCTTTATCTGCGCAGCCCTTAATCCGGCTGCATTCCAGAACAGAAGATCCATCAGGAACAGAGGTCAAGAAAAGGAGATTTTCAAAGAAGGCCACTCCCAAAGTCTACTCCCCTTGGCAACGGCCCTAGCAACTTAGGTTGAAGCCCCGAATGAGAGTAGCTTGGGGAGAAATCTATAAAAGCCGTCCTGACCAAAGCATGGTGCACACATGCTGCCTGAGTGAATATGCTGCCTGGGCCCATGTGCTGCTTGAGCCCATGTGGCCGAGCACGTGTGGTGCCCGAGCATGTGTGTTGCCCACACATGTGTGTTGCCCGCTTTCTCCCTTGAGCACATTACTCTCTCTTTCTCTTACTTCTTTCTCTCTCTCCTCCTCCTTTCCTTTCCTAAAACCTCCTTACTAAAACCTGTTGTACTTCACTGCTCGTTGACTCCTGAAAATTCTTTTTCTTCGAGGAAGACAAGAACCCTGAGGAAACCTTGGCCTCACATAAGCCACCTGTGAGGCCCACCTGCATCACTGACACTTGCGCTAACCTCTGGGACTGCCCATGGCTTCAAAGGGCATGAACAGAAGCATGTTTCTCATTGTGTCACTTGGCCCCTTCCATGGGGCAGCTGCAGTTGTCCTGAGTAAAATGAGCGATGTGGTGGCAGGGAGGCTCTTGTGCCAAGGGGCAGCTGCACGGGAGGTGTGGATTTTGGTTTTGTTTGTTTTACTTGGGTCACACAGGCTATGCTCAGGGATCGCTCCTGGCTCTGCATTCAGGAACCACTCCCGTCAGTGCTCTGGGGACCATATGGGATGCTGGGGTTGGCTGCATGCAAGGCAAATGAACTTCCTGCTGTACAGTCGCTCCGGCTCTGGAGTGATGAATTTTTCTAGAACACACACAAGTGAACACATCATCCAAGAGCAAAAACCCAACAAATAGTGTTTATGGGGGTGAATGAAAGAACTCGTCTGCCATCTCTTCTTCCTCCTTATTCCTTTATACTTTATGGAACGTAAGCTCGTACATAGTTTCCTTTCTCTTGCAAAGCTTTCCCTGGAGAGTTTCTTCTAAGAACCTATTAGTTTGGCCAGAAGATGTTTCCTGTGAGAGGTTTCATAGCAGTGAGGGAAGCTGTAAGGCACTAACGTGTGGCACCTCCCACAGGTCAAAGTCTCTTGGTTTGCAATAAGATAAGATTTCTTGCTTTGAAATCCTTAATTCCAAAAAAGGGATAGGAGAGAGAGAGAGAGAGAGAGAGAGAGAGAGAGAGAGAGAGAGAGGAGAGAGAAGAGAGAGAAGAGAGAGAGAACCTGTCATAGAGGTGGGGGTGGCAGGTGGGAAATTGGGGACAATGGTGGTGGGAAATGTACATGGCAAAGAGACGGATTTGAATGGTTTGAGGCTTTTCGTGTTCCAGTGTTCCAGGAGCGAGGAGTTGCCCTTGGGCTACACTAGCATGCGACAGGAAGTTATTACTGGTGTCCCTCTAGCAAATTGATGAACAATAGGAAGAAAAGTGATGCAAGTAGAGTGATAATCCTCTTATTGGTTTCTCTTGATCAGTTCTCACTTCAGTGATTTGACATACATAGGGCTCGAAACACAACAACATATAGACATTTATTCACACAACTAAGAGAAATAAAATCAAAATGGTTTAAAGAATTAAATGATACTTCAAAATATACAAATTCAAAAAGGGAATAAAGAAGAAAGGAATTCTTGCCCTTGGTTTCAGCAGCAATTTCCAGATAAAGTACATTTGACAAAAGCTAACATCAACCAGTGGGATGTCATTAAACTGAAAAGCTTCTGCCTTGTAAAAGAAACAAGCTATAAAATAACAAGGCAGCCTACAGAATAGAGGGAGAATGTAAGTGAGTTCTATATCTGGTAATGGGTTAATATTGAAAATATCTCAAGAACTGGAGCCATTAACATATATAAAGTGTGTCAATATTTAAATTATTTAATATTTAAAATATTACAACAACTATAACAAAACACTCACAAAATTTACCAAAAAACCCCCTAGAAACGCTTGATGACCTGATGATTAAAACATGAATAGAGAAAAGGAGTTTTTCCTCTAAATATCTGCAGGGCCAGCCACAATGTGTAAAAGAAGAGGGAGAGAGATGCAGAAACAGAGAGAGAGAGAGAAAGAGAGGAAACAAACACAAATGGGGGGGCTACCTGCTATTGAGGCAGCCCGGGGGTGGGCGGGAGGGGGTGAAGTACATTGGTGGTGGAAGTGGGGCACTGGTGGAGGATGGGTGCTGGAATACTGTATTATCAAGAACCAATTATGAACACCTTTGTAATTGCATGTCTCACGGTGGTATAATAAAAAAAGATAAAAAAAAAGAAAAGGAGTTTTTCTAAAAGGACATAGACATATAAATTGTCCACAGCCAAGCCTCTAGGTGCTTAACATGACAAATCACCAGGGAAATGCAAAAAAAGGTTCAATGAAAGAGAACCTGACACCCTGAGACTGGCCATTGTCTGAGAGGAACCACCCAGACTACAGAGAAGAACTGGGGCTCCTCCACTGTTGGTGGGAATGCAGATTGCTATACCCATTGGGGAAACAGTACTGTCAAAAAATCAAGAAAAAAACCTACTGTATGATACAGAAACATCCCTTCTGGGAATATTCAAAGAAATTAAGTTCAGGGTCTCATAGAGATTCTGCTTCACCATGCCCATTGCAGTATTCTCTAATAGCCGAGATATGAACATAGCTTGTATTCATAAGTGAATGAATGAATAAAGAAGATGTGTCATAGTGACAGACAATGGATTATTATCCCCAGGAAAGAAGAACATCCTGAAATTGATGCTAAGTCAAATACATTTTAAAATACTTCTTGTTATGCTTTATGTGCAGAATCGCAGAATCTTAAATAATTGAACTTTGAGAAAAGAGTAAAGAAGTGGTTATGGACAAAGGGAAGGGACATGTAAAGGCATGCTAAGGTACAAACATCCAGTTACCAGTTAGAGGGATCTAATGGGAAGCATGTGACCTAATAATAGTGTTTCATGAGCATCGACATTGCTAAGCATCACACTAGTGTTTCCACCTCAAGAAAGAAATGGCAGCTGTGATGGAATAGATGTGGTAGCTAACACAATGGTAGTAACAACAAACTAATAATTTGTAAAGTCAACTTGTAAATGTTCCAAATCAACACATTAAAAACCATACACAGGCAAAATATATTGAGCCAATTTTATCCCAAAATCTGGGAGGGGGAAGCCTGCTTATTTTGTGTCCATGGATCCGCATGTTAGCTCTGCTCCCCGTGTTTCAGGCTGGAAGGACAGTGCCTAACTAAGAACTTTTCTTCTGGAGAGAGTTTGTACACTCCCAAGAGGGTGAGCCAAAATGTGCAACCTCTTAAAGACCTTGAATGTGAATTCCCACACTCACATCTTATCAAGCGAAAACAAGATGAACATCTGAGCCCCTGATGTCAGGGTTTAAGGAAACTGATCCTTCTTAGGAGGAAAGGGGACTTATATGTCCACATGGATGTTTGCTGGGTTTTGCTCTATTACACCACAGGTACCACAGCACATAATTGATGCTTCCCTTGTGGAATTTATTGCCTTCTCCTCTCCATTAGATGTTGCAGGACACATGAAGCCTAAAAGCCTCTGCATCTGCCCTGGATTGCCTCCTGCAGATCACTTCGTAGATAGGGGGATAGTTTAAATGTGGCAGTTTATCTGACCATGTATTCCATACTGGTTGGTATAAATATTCTCTCATGCTACCACAATCATGGTGGGACTAGCTAGATCTTAACAGTATATTTGCCTGGCCACGCTGGGTCTCTAAGTAATTAGACCAGAGAGATATGCTGTTTGCCTCCAAGCAAGCAAGCATAGCTCCCTGATAACTCAATGGCAACTCAAATACAAAGCTACCATGAAGTAGAGGAGACTCTTGTGAAGGCTTGGAGAAATATTTAACTGGCATTAGTATTAGTCTTTGGTACAGAGACATGCCATCTCAGAAACCCCCTTCTCTACCCTATAAAGGCATTTCCAGGCAGATCTTGGCTCAAGACATTAGGTGAGGTGCTGGGAGAAATTACCTGAGGGCATTTGACCCTTCCTGCCAGGGGAAGTTACATTTAGCTTATAGCTCCTCCCAGCTCTGCTAGGAGGCTTTGAATGAGCTCTGGGTTCTTGTAAACAGCCAGAGGGCCTCCTGAAGTTGCCACATTTCTATAGAGCTATTTTCCTGTTTTCATCTCTAGATAGCCCAGCCCAGAATGGGCCGGACTGGGAAGTTTGGGTGGATTTCTAGCTATAAAATAAGCTGCAAGAAGAAAGAAGCTCCCTTTCCCCCTCTTTTTCCTCTTTTGCCATTTCGGCTTCCCTTGGCGTTTTGCTTCTCCGTCCTCTCCATTCTCTGTTGGGCCTCAACACGTGGTGGCAGCCATCTTGGCCTACACATGGCTGGGGCCTAGCTGGGAACCCAGAGTCGGGAGGTTTTCCCTGCTCTTGGATTGTATATTGGATCCTGTGATAGTAAAGCCCTTTTAAAACTGCATCGGATTCCTGAGTTTTCATTCATTCCCCACTGGCTTCAGAGGTAAAAGGGAACTCGCTTCCCGGCACTGTTAGGGACCCCAGCAGCATCCTTGACAATTATGTACATGCCAATTACATGCTGTCTTTTTCTCCCAACCACATGATGGATTTCATCAAAGGAGAATGCAGGTGCCACAAATCAACTTGTGGTCAACAAATCAAAAGGGACATTGCCCAGGGTAATAGGTGGTCAGAGTCTGGGCATATTTTGAAGGAGGGCAAATAGGATCCATTGACAGATGGATATGCACTGTGAAAGAAATGAGGAAGATGGTGATGTTTTTGATTTGAGCAACTAAGAAAACTGAGTTGCCCTATATCCATGGAGGGGGTATGTGTGGGAGGAATTGATGCTCAGAAAATTGAAGGTCATTAATATCTGTTTCATTGCTTTCAGTAGTGTGGGATGCTCAATATTTATGGGAGGCAGAGAGGGTGAAACACAGGCCCAAGAATAGTTAACAATGAATCAAAGAGTTAGAAAGCTATTTATCTTTCAATTCTTTATCGACTCTTTTGATTAGTTTAAAAAAGCAGTCTCAGTTTGGTGTTATTATGTCTTTAAATACTTGCTGATCTCTCCTTTTTAGAAATGAGAGATTATGCCGGAGGATTAGGGATTTGGGAGGTTTACAATTTTTAGCTGGATTTAATAACCACATTTTCTCTTCCTTGTATTTTTTTAAAATAACTTCTTGGTGCGATGGTGGCTGCTCACTCCTTTACAGTCCAGATACACTCCCTTTAAAACAGAATTCACTCCTGTTAAGAAGGGAATGAATTTACCGAAACGTGTAAGTGAATTTATTCATTCGTTTATTTAGGACTTGTTTGTTGAGTGCTATTTTATTGAACCCTATCTGGGGCGCAGGGGAGGCAGCAGGTCATAAAAATAAATGGAGGTCAGACCTTCATGGAGCTTGTAGTCTGGCAGGAAGGCAGAAAATACACGAGGTGAATAAGGGAAACAGAAAGGTTTTGAGGGGATGGTAAGTCAGAATGAGCACGTAAAGCAGACAAGCAGGAAGAAAGGGTGGAGCGTGCTCGTGGGGAAGAGGGCTTGGGGGTGCTACCAGGGAGCCAATCTGAATGCGGGCGAGTGTTCCCTGGGAGGAGACATCCAGGACCAAAGCACCAGGGCCACACTTTGTCCACGAAACATCACAGAGTGCCCACGCGGTCACAGAGGAGTGTGGAGTCCAGGAGTGGTGGGGTGCAGGGAGCCAGGAGGTAAGAAGGAGACAAAGAAAAGATGATGAAGCGCCAAGGTCATGGTGGACCCTAGGAACCCAGCATTTCCTCTGACATGGAGCCACTAAAGGTGATAGGGCAGAGGCGATTTGATTGTATCAATAATTTCTTTTTTTGGGGAGTCACACACACACGGCGATACTCAGGGGTTACTCCTGGCTCTGCACTCAGGAATTACTCCTGGCGGTGCTCAGGGACCATGTCAGATGCTGGGGATGGTACCTGCTGTACTACCACTCCCAACCCCTCTGATTGGTCCTCTTATAAATCCTTATTTGCATATCCAGTCTGACTGGTTTCCCCATATTCCATCATTTGCATGAAGATATAAATGCATTCTCATTGGTCGGATGCAATCTGATGCCTTTTTTTTTTTGGGTCACATTCAGCTATACTCAGGGGGCTACTCCTGGCTCTGCACTCAGAAATTACTCCTGGTGGTACTTGGGGACCATATGGGATGCCAGGGATCAAACCTGGGTCAGCCGTATGCAAGGCAAAAGCCCTTCTGGCGGTACTATGTCCCTGACCCTGGATTAATACTTTCAAAGCATCCCTGTAGCTGTGGTGTTGAGGGCAGACTCAGGGGGCAGGTGCGGTAGCAGGAGACCAGGTGTGGGAAGTTAGTGACAGGGAACTGCACAGATGTGGCTCACTGCATGAAGGAAGTAGTTTGCTGACACACTCATGCACTGCAAGGTCAGGGAGAAGATAGCATGGCTTTATTATTATTGTTTGTCGTTTTATTGTGTGGGGGCCTTAGCTGGAGGCAGTGGGTTCAGTAGTGTTTGGAGATCAAACCGGGATCTCAGACAGGCATAACATGGGCGCTGCCACTCACTTCTCCTCCTTGGGCCTTTGCTATTGCTTTTGACATGAATCGGGAAAGTTGAGTTGCTCTTCTGTGGAAATGGGAAACTCAAAGGGAGAAACCACGAGGGGCCACCAGGCAGCGAGGGGCCACCAGGCATCCTGCTGACGTGGAGACGGTTGTCACGCCTCCACGTGGGGGTGGTGAGGAGCCACGAGATGTTTGAAAGTGTTGGGCACCCGAACTAAGCCTCGACCACAGGAGCCAGCAGTGTTAGAGGGGTTGGATGCAGGGCCCCCAGTCTGGGGATCACAGAAAGTTTGGTGTATCAATTTGTGCCTGCCTGCGGCTAGCTCTGCTTTGCAGCTATTTGGTTCGCTAAAGGCTGGAGAGATAGTATAGCAGGTAGTATCTTGCCTTGTTCTGGTCAAATGGGGTGTGAGCCCTGACATGCGTTTGGTCCCCTGAGCTATCAGGAGTGGTCTCTAAGTGCAGACCCAGGAGTAAGCCCTCAGCACTGCCAGGTGTGGTCCAAACTCCACGCCCCGAAAGAGTCTGGATCCCTATTGAGACAGTCGCAGTTAGCATGAGACCTTTTCTGCACAATTCTTAGAAAATTCTCCCATTTCCTATGGCCTCAGAAGGACACAAAAAATTTGCTTTGAAAAAAATGGTCACTTTTGCATCATCACTCTGCTTAGCCAGCTTCACACATGATGCTTTTCCAAACTCATCAGTGCTGTCATTCTGAATTCCTAAACCTGGTCTTTTTCTTTACTCGGTTTGTATTTCCACTGGGAAGCAGTTGTCTGAGGCCTGGACTCTCTATATCAAAGCATCCTGTTAGGGTTTCTGAGGTTTGTGATGTTGGACAACTCAGGGCAACTGGCTTCCTCCGCTGAGGAGGAAACTTTCTTCCTGTCATATGTACTCGCTGTAGACCTGGCCTTTACTGCTTTGGGTCTTGGGGCCAAAATCAGATGCGTGCAATGTATAAGGGTTTTGGCAACACTCTCGGCCTGAGAATTGTGAGCACAGATAAAAATGATAGCAACACTTGCCCGACATTTGTGTGTTCACACTCTGCCTGGTGTTAGATGCTGTGTTGCTGTGCCAGGTTTCCCTTTGGTGTGGCCAAGATCCCCGCCCTGGTTGGCAGCTAATATCTCATAGTTGCTATTTGGGTTCATGTGAGTTGGTTGCTTTCTCACCTGGGCGCGTGGGAACCATGTCATTTGCCCCTGCCATAGGGGTGTCCAGCAGCCAGTGACTGATGTCCTGCTTCCCTGGGCTAAGCCTGAGACTTGCTCTGTGGTTCCAGGTGTACTCAGAGTTCCCTCGAGATCAGACTGAAGACGGGTTTGGATGAAATCAAACCCGATGCTTGTCTTCCACCCTCTTTCCCCCCTACCCCAGTCCTCTTTTCCAGAAACTTCTCTCAATCTTGGAAATTCATCTCAGTCTATTTCTAGGGAACTTGGCTCCAAGATAAGTGTCTGATACAGTTTGCATTGTTTTGTCTTCTCAACCATCTCCGAATATCCTCGGATTATTGTTTATTGTTTTAAGCCAGGATCACTCCCACTGGTGCTTGAGGGGCCCCAGGGTCATGTATAGTGATACTGTCCAGTGATAGTGTTGTCCAGGGGTGTCCTGGAAACCCACGTAGACTCAGGGACCAGAGGCAGCGCCAGGCCCTGAGTGATTTTTCTTTACAAATGTGGACATGAGCTCAGAAAGGGATGTCGCTGGTCCAGTCACTGAACTAGGCAGAAGGGCCAGATATAAAATCTGGCATTTGGACCTACCTGTACACTACCTTTCCAAGGGGTAGATCTCCTGTATTTTAAATTTTTTCCCTGGGAAAGAGTCTTGGGCCATACTAAGTATACTCAGTATTTTTAGGGGGTTGTGGAATACAGTTGACTGACCTCAGGGATCACTCTTGGCTCTGTGCTCAGTGGTCCCTATGCAGTGCCTGCGATTGAAAGAGTGTTGGCGAACAAGGGCCTTAGTCCTGTATTATCTCTCTGACTCCTAGTCTCAGTATTTTAGATAAGAATTTACTATTGCTTATACTAGTTGGGAGGGTAAAATGTGGTTCTACTTTAAACCAGTATTGGCAGGATGGTCAGTGGGGTCAGTCTTTGGTGACAAGCCCAAGGCATGGCCAAGTGATTGATGATAGCAGAGCACTTGGGAAGATGAGCAAAGGCGAGAATAGATTGATTCTGGTCAGAATCAAAGATGTTTTTAGGAGAAACCAAGAACGTTTCCCAGATGGTTTTGGAAACAAGGTTCTCAGTCACTTGCTACCTTCTTTCCTGGACTTTCACATGCTTTGTGCTCTGACTGGCAGTGCAGTTCTGAGATGGAGAGCTGACTGTTCAGGAGAGGAAACTATGCCTCTAGCTTCTAACAATGGTTGGCAGAGCTGCCTTTTGCAAGTTTTCTATCCTTGCTGTATGGAATTATTTCCTCATCTGTAAAATGTGGAAAATGACTTCTGTGTATGAGATGAGTGCATGTTCTTGACCCATTGTCTGACGAGGAATGAGGGCGGCAGAGTTTTCTGGGTGAGGAGAGGATGAATTTTCCTTGGGGATAAAGGCCTCTTTTACACAATTCCCAACATTCACATGAGGCTTCTGTTGCCTGATGGGTTGACTCTGTTTCATTGCGAGTCCAGATCTAGAGCCATCTGGATGAGATTTGTAAAGACAGGAGAGCCAATGGTCAGGGACCAACCATCACTATTTGCCCCCCAGAGTGAGGGAAGATTGACTGAGAGCATCCTGCTGTGCACAAAGCCTGCTTTCAACAACAATGGCGATATCACAATGCTTGTAAAGAGGAGAACCTGAGTCTCTCTTGCCTGAGAGGAGTGCGGAGCAAACTTGCTCATTCCACTCTAGGTGGCAAGATTACACATGGAGAATAGACTAATCATAAGAGCTTATATTTATTGAGCACCTATATTATCCAGGCATTGTATGAACTGTTTTAAATGCCTTATCTTCCTCAACTCTCATACCATTACGTGGTACATAAAGTAGTATATTTAGGGGGTTCCATATGCAGAAGGTCTAGCCCAGATAAGTCATTTATGCAGCTACCTACAAGTAATATGTTTATGTCCTTACCAGTACAAAATGCTTTTCTGTCTTGGTGGGACCGTGCTGCACTGTGAATTGCAAGATAAAATTTAGACCCATGGTGAGAGGGAAGAAAACACCAGTGGACATAATAATAAAAAGTTGCTTTGTTAATCTTTTGTTCCAGTAATGCATGTGGATAGTGTACAGACATTATTTGAGTCTATTGGATTACAATGTAAAATTATTACTTACTGTAAGCAATAATTGAAAACGTCTGAATAGCATTAGGCGTCCACAATACTGCTTGCTTTGGGATTTCTCACTTTATGCAGGGCAGGAACAACACAAACTAGAGAAGGGGGCTATGATAAAGGAGGGTAGTGCGGTGTCTCAGCCTTACGCCTTACAAGACTGGAATCTTTCTCTGTCTCCATGCCCAAGGTCTGAGGATTGTACTTCCTGTTCTCTTCTACTCTTATTTATCCTATTGTTTCTCCATGGGAAAGCAAGATGCTCCCTTTGAAGGAATGAACTGCATCTTTCTGCTTTAGTACTCACCCAAGGGAGTAGGAACAGCAAACTCTGGGATCGGTGACCTGGGTCACTACCTGAGAGACTGGGCAGCAGTCAATGCCCCTGGGTCTCCTAGATGCTGGTCAGGTTCATTTCCACTCATGGGACGGTACCTAGATCAGTGTGAAGCATCTGAACAAGGGAAAGCGAATGAAACACATAGCAGAGCCAGATAGAACTCAAGTGTGATAGAGACCAGGTGGTTCCCCACCAAAGTTTTCATGGGTGTTCTTTTGAGGTGGGGGGGACCTCCAGGAGTTTGTTGCTTCTGTGTCTTCTGAAAAGGAAACAGGACTGGCAAGTGACATGCCTTTTACGTCTTATAGGAATTCATCTTCAATTTTTTCATGAGCCTTTGCCTCGGAGGCCCATATTTTCTCACCAGATGCTTCCATGATACTGCATAGCTCTTGGAATTGTTTCTGAGGTGAGTCTAGGGAAAACATTTTCCATTCACAGTCTCCTGGAACTTGGAGTTGGTCTTTGTAGTACGTGAACTCTAGATGGAGTAGAATCTGGCACACAAGGTCTGGGCCTTGTCTTTGGTTATTCCCATTTCCTTAATGTATGGCATATTGAAGCACCTCCATAAATATTTGTTAAACACAAATGTTTCAACTTTTACTCTTTTTTATCCTAGACAGGTGCCTTTCAGCAAGTTTCTTTTTTTTTTTTCTTTTTACAACATGGGAATTTTTATTTAAGGATGGGCAAGTGACAAAAGGAAAACAAAATGGTTTGAATGAAGATAATGAATGAAATGAAATAATTTGAATGAACTTTTGTAAAAGTCATTGCTAGAAAGAATAAAGAGGAAAACTCTAAACATTTAAAATAGTGAGTTGATGTAAACTGTAAGCAAAGTGACAACAGGCATTTCTAAACGTGGTGATCACAGACTAACATTCTTCATTTGCTTTCTTAACTCATCCCCTTTTTTGGATGGGCATATTTCTGAGGCACTTTCTAAATCAAATTTCCCTTGGAAATGAAAGCATACAGTTCACTAAACTCTAAATTAATCTGCAAGGAAATCAGCAAATTTTTTATCTTTCCTGAGACTCAGTGTTTTCATCTGTAAAATGGTGCTACAGTGGGGTCAGATATGATGTCCATACAGTCTCATCTTATTATATTTATGCGCTTTCAGCATTGCATGAATCACAGTGCCTGCAGCAGAGCCTCTACTGTGAATGTTTGTTCCTTCTCTAGGGTCCACGGCACCTGGAAATCTTCCTTCTTTAAGTGAACAAACAGAAAAGCTCCTTCACTTGCTCCTGAAGTCATGCCATCCTGCGGTCGTTCCAGCACCCTTTCCTTTGAAGAGAAAGACCCTTTGAGACCATACAACTCATTCTTCCTACCTAACTCCCCCATCCCCATCCTGTCTAGGACCTTCACGCACCTCTTTTCCAAGTCCACCCCCTGAGGATGATGTTCCCACTGCTGAGCTGGCCAGCATAGGGAAGCTTCCAGAGATGTGGACAGCTTTTGTGTCTCCACACTTGTATGAGAAAGTCTGTCCAAGCAAGTAGACTGGGGTTAGACTGGAGAGGAGTCTCCTAGTATCCAGGGAAGCCCTGCTACACCTCTGGCTTCTCGGTTACTTCCTCAGTCCTTCCTCTATAAGGAGGCTGAAGAAGGTCTGATTTCATTAGGAGCTTGGGGATGTTAAGTGATTGTATTTAGCAGGTGCTCAATAAAAGGGTTACACTAGACAATGGGAACTGGGGGGAAGTTTTACAGCTGGGATTTAAATGCAGCAATGGAGTGTGGGGTGGAAAGTGGGGTGGGGAACCAGATAGAAAGAATCAGCAGCACTAGTCACAATAACCAGAATTTGAAAACAACCAGAGTGCCTGAGAACTGATGACTGGATAAAGAAACTTTGGTACATCTACACAATGGAATACTATGCAGCTGTTAGGAAAAATGAAGTTATGAAATTTGTCTATAAATGGATGGACAGGGAGAGGTTCATGTTGAGTGAAATTAGCCAGAAGGAAAAGATATAGATGACTGCATTCATTTGCATGACACACACAAATATATATATGTCTACACACACACACACACACACACACACACATATATATATATATATATGAAATGATACCAATATCCAAGGTCAGGCAAAACATGGATCAGGAAGATCCATGGATCACCTTGTCAAAGGTGGAACCTACCACAAGCATGTGGGAATAGGAGGTTAGGTAAGACAGAGAAGCGAACAGTGTGACAATAATTGTCAAAAATGATAATACCAGCCTAGAACTGAGCATTGAGTATAGGCAAAAAGATACACCGGATAACCTCTAAATGTATGTATCGCAATCCACAGTGTGTAAGAGAAAATAGAGAGAGAGAGAAAAGAGATAAAGAACCTGCCATAGAGGCAGGCTAGGTGATGGGGGAGGAATTGGGAACATTGGTGGTGGGAAATGGGCACTGATGGGGGATGAGTGCTGGAACACTGTATGACCAAAACCCAAACATGAACATCTTTGTAATTGTATATCTCACGGTGGCATAATAAAAAAGAATCAGCAGCATGATGCTGACAGAGATAGCTGAGGGGATTGGGACAAGGTCCTGGCCAGGGGCTGAAGACAAGTCTTGGATCTCTCACTCATCTGTGGCCACAGCACTGAGAATGTTCCCTGACTGTGATGCTGAGTTCAGAGAGTTCCTTCTTCAGTCCCTCTCCCCACCAGCCCAGTCGGGCCGTAGTGCTGCTGGGATGCAGATTTCCAGGCACCGATTTCCAGGGCCAGAATATCTGGGTGGCACCTGCGGGGCTTCAGAGCAGGTCAAACTTTCTAGCCCGTGGACACAGGCTGGATACGGACTATTCGGCATCCAAAGATGGAGAGTTTAAAGCTGGAGAGGGGCTGAGGAGGGGAAAAAGAGGTTTCTTGGCTGGAATGAGGAACTGTGATTCCTCTAGGATACATTGGTTTGGAGAAAATGTCTTTCTAAACCAGAGCGTGAAAGAGAGAAAGATGAGGAAGATGGGGGTGTGGAGAAATCAGAAGATTTCTTTGAAGGAATGTGTGTGTGTGTGTGTGTGTGTGTGTGTGTGTGTGCATGCACACATCTTAGAGATTGCAAATCAATATCCCATTTCCCCTGGAGTTTACACAACAGCCCACGGGGTATTCCTGACTCCAGGATGAATAGGGCCATATCATTCATTTAGAGAATAATGAATTTTCAGAGGCTATTGAGGCCTTTCAGGAAGCACCATTTGGGGGGGGACATGTTCTTCAACCTAGAGAAGCCGCCTCACTCCTCAGGTCCTCTCCCCGCTGCCACCCTGGGCTCTCTGTGTCACGTGAGTGAGCAGTCTGTGCAGCAATGTGGGGTGACCGAAACAGGCCCTCTGGAGTCAGAGAGGTAGGTGGCGTTTCTGTTATCTGTATATTAATTCCCTCCCTCCCCAACTGAGGCTCTACTGGCTTTGAGGACTGGACCTCTTGTTTCTCTCACCATGTGTCCTGAGCCCATCTGCAGAGTCCAGCCCTGTCTCCACCCTGTATGACTTTACCACGGCCAAGCTTGTTTTCCTGCTCGTGGCTTGTGGCCATCTTGGGTCAAGTTGGGGCAGGGGTCCCTGTTGATCTTGCTGTAAAGTCAGGATGATGGGTGGAGCTCTCTGCACACTGACTGGGGCCAGTCACCCAGGAAGTCCAGGCTGATGGGTGGAGCCAGTCATCCAGGAGGGAATTAAGGAAACCTTTTATTCTGGCTCTTTATTTTGTTTCAGGATCTCCCAAGCAGTGCTCAGAAGACCGACCTGGGGGCCCCTTCAGGTGCTTTTTTGGTCAGTGGTGCTGGGCAGTTCAATGCTTGGGTTTAGAGATGTTTGGGTCACCAGGGCTATGCCCAG
Source organism: Cryptotis parvus (assembly GCA_021461705.1). Classification (NCBI taxonomy): domain Eukaryota; kingdom Metazoa; phylum Chordata; class Mammalia; order Eulipotyphla; family Soricidae; genus Cryptotis; species Cryptotis parvus. Next base: position 152,560 of record JAJIBD010031367.1, read on the forward strand.
TGGTACTAGGAGAAAGATATGCTATACTGAGGTTTGAACTCATATCCTGGCGCATGCCAGAGAGTACCTTGATCGTTGAACCATCTCCTCATGCTGGGCCTTAATGGCTTCTGCCTAGACACCACAGTCATCTGCTCCTGTTTCAAGGACAGAGGCAGCTCTATGGCCTGTTTAAGTGGTAGTAACTGGGTATTTCCGGAGATTGAGTCCTTTGTAGGAGAAAACTGGATGTAATGGGTCAGTGAAGGAGCAAGTGCCTTTTGGAGCTAATGGCAGGCTTCCCTCTGCAGCCTGATGGTGGGTGTGGGGCCTGCTGAGACAGCAGGACCCAGTAGTGTCCCCTGGCATTGCCCTAGGGCTAGAAGCTGAGCTATCTGAGAGTTCCCAGGCAGACCCAAGTCCAGCTTCATGAAAAGTTTGAGAGGAGGAGAAGGCTTGATGTGTGGGTGAGTGTCTGAAATCTGGCACCTCCAGATGTGATTTCTGACAACAGAGCCAGAGTTATTATGATCTCGGACTGGGTGGTGATCTTGGCATCAATCCTTGAGGGGTGGAAATCATCATGGAAATCATCATCAATACTTCCATTTCACAGGTCCCTCAGTGGGAAGGCACATGCCCAAAGTGTTGCCATGATTGATCTTTTATAATAATCTTCTGATCTCTCTCTCTCTCTCTCATTGATTTTTCTTTTTGGGTCACACCAGGCAATGCTCAGGGGTTATTCCTGGCTCTGCACTCAGGAATTATTCCTGGCAATGCTCGGAGGGACCATATGGGGTGCTGGGGATTGAATCTGGGTCGGCTGAGTGCAAGGCAAATGCTCAACCTGCTGTACTATCGCTCTGGTCCCAGTCTTCTGATTTCTTAGCAGCCCAAAACTAGTCCATCAGATGAAACAGCTCCAGAGGTGGAAAAGAGGGGATTTTCCACCTTGGGAGGGGAGTATAACCTGGTGCATTGAAAAGGAAAAGTAAGTACACCTCTCCTTTGATTCACTTTACTTTATTATTAGTATCAGTGAGGTGTGTGGCTTTGTCTTTCCTGAGCCCACAGAGCCAGAAGTTGTAGTAAGGTGAAGGATAGATGGACCTCGAGGCTGTTTTGTGCTGGGACAGCGTGTGACACAGTGGCTTGGAGGAGGACTTAGGAGTGGTGACAATCTGATGATGTGGGCAGACATCATATACTCACATGCCTCCCGGTCTCCACAGTTACATCTAAAACAGGGTGAGGCAGACTCAGGCTCATTGCTCCTTTGCTCCTTGCTAGCAAATGGGGGTATTAATTATATATTATATATGATTATATATGTATTATTATATACACATATATACATATGTGTGTACATATACATAATATATGTGTACATATACATATGTGTGTATATATATATATATATATATATATATATAATATCCCCTGACCCATCCTTTTGCCTATCGGGATCACGTGGATTTGGGGATTTGTCTGGCTTGATCTTCTGTTATTTCAAAGAAAGCCAGATTTGGCATGTGAAATTTACCAATTTTCTTCTCCAGAAATGCTGGGCCAACCACACAGCATGCACCTGCCAGTCAAGTGTGGCCCACAGTCATGGGATTTTGGTGGGGATGTTTTTGGGGATGTTTGTGAATGTTCTCAGCTCAATGCCTGGCCTGCAGTTAGTCTGTCTGTGTGGCACCTTGGGTTTTCAGTCTCACTTCCCGCTCCAGGAAGGCTTTGTTTGATCAGGATGGAAAATAAGATTAAGCTCAGGATGGGTGAAGGTTGTCTGTTTGTTGTCTTCATGGGTTAAGCCTCATCATTAAATTTTCTTAAGCTGAATGACTCTGTGGAAGAAATACCAGCCAGGCCTGAACACCCTGAAAGCTCGATTAATCTTTCCATAACCCCATTAACACTCGCTGCATATTTCCCGTGAAAAAGGATTGGAAATGACCAGGGCCTGCAGCTCAGTGCTATCTGTCATGCTCCCAGCAGCTGGGGGAGGCCATGTCGGGCTGCAGCGAGGAGACGGTGGAAGGTGCTTCCTTTGCAATTGTTATAGGCTGGGGAGATGATCGCTCGACCTTGGGAATCTTGTAACTTGACAGTCATTACAAGTCACTTGGTCTTGGCCATCTAGCAATATCTATTACCTTGATCCTGGGGTTAGATGCCTGCTCCTCAGGAGAACTGTGGAATCAGATTTATTCACACAACAACAAATGAGGAGTTCATTTGATTCCAGTGTGGATCTTTCAACCGCAATTAATTTCATGCTCCATCATGAATAATGGAGGTCACTGCAGAAGTGAGGCAGGCCAGGATCTGGCTGTTACTGTTGACAGTTCAAGTAGCATCAGCAGACAGAGGAACAAATCCTGTGACAGTATGTTTGGAGAGAGTTTGAGAGGCAGGTATGTGGGACAGTGAGAGTGAGTGAGTGAGTGAGTGAGTGAGTGAGTGAGGAGTGAGAGAGAGAGAGGGAGAGAGAGATAAAATAAATGACACCTTCCTTCCCCCCCCCCCTTCCTTTCCTTCCTTCCTTCCTTCCTTCCTTCCTTCCTTCCTTCCTTCCTTCCTTCCTTCCTTCCTTCCTTCCTTCCTTCCTTCCTTCCTTCCTTCCTTCCTTCCCTTCCTTCCTTCCTTCCTTCCTTCCTTCCTTCCTTCCTTCCTTCCTTCCTTCCCTTTCCTTCCTTCCTTCCTTCCTTCCTTCCTTTCCATTTCCTTTCATGATTAGCTGCTTGTTCAGGGAACAGGAAGCTCGCATCTGTGGACCATCCTTAGACTCAACACTTGGACAGCACCGGGAGAGTGCTGGAAGTGAAGAAATTCTTCATCAGTAGCCTTGAGCAACAGGCCTGAACATTGCAGAGCACAGCTGGTGGAGGAATTAATGAGTGAACTGCTGTCTTTGGTAGAGTTTCTGGGATGCTCCAGGTTAGGTGCCTGAGGCAGTTTGGGGGAATGGTTGTTTCAAGTATGAATTGTCTGAGAACATAGAAGAAAGGGTAAAAAAAAATTTATCTTGACTGCTTTATAGAGATTTTTCCATTTCTAATGAGATGAACTATAAAAACTTTAAAACTTTGCATCTGGAAGATACTGACTTAAATCCACCTCCTGGCCTGGTTCTTTTCTTCTGATTCATGAGCTGCCGGGTAATTGGCATAGTCATGGGGAGACTAATCCCCCTCCTCTTGTCTCCTGAATTGGAGAGCAGGGGACAGGGTCAGTCTTATCAGTGTTGTATTCTTTGTCTTAGCCCAGCACTCAGCCCATAGGAGACCCTCAAGTCGTACTGCCACTTGGGTAAATTTGTGGAGGAGTAAGTTGAGGGTGTCCCATTGGGTTTGCAGTGCATGGATGCCCTATGAATTCCGATTGGGGGTGGCTCAGCAGCCCCAGAGAGTGAAGCAGGAGAAGCCAGTGGGTTTATATAGGACAAATGGGTCTGCCGGACTGGCTTCCAAGATGGCAGCCTACACTTGGTACCTGATGTTCTGAGAGCTAATAAACCAGGCATTGGGCTAAATCCACAAAGTGATGCCCAAGACAGCAGGAGGCAGCACCATTATTTTATTTTAGATATGAAGCATGAGCTATGGAACTAAACCTCTGTGAAGTGGATTTGACACACCCAGAAACTCCTGGCTCCATTCCAGAGCAGGGTGGGAACACCACAGGTGCATCACCTATCTGTGGTGATGTCAGGTCAGTTAGAAAGGGTTTCGATTCCCAGAGTTTTTGTAGCTCTGTGTGTGTTGGGGGGGCAGGAGGTAATTTCCTTTTGGGGCAGGAATTTGGAGCAGATGGGTTCTTTCTAGCACTGTGAGTAGCCATGAAATTTCTACTCTCCAAGTCCTGGTTAGGAAGAGCTTCAGGAAATATAGCCTTGGAGGGTTACAAGGCATTTGTTTCCTTCACTTACAGATACTGAACCTTTCTGGGGAGCCAAATTTACCCCAGGAAATTTGTGTCATTACATGCCAAATCTGGAGAAAATGACATGGCTAGGTCTGGTCTGTTGGATGCTTTTGACTGCAGGCACCAGAGTTCAGTGAGGACAATCAGAGCCAACGGTACTAACTGTGGAGGTGGATCACTGTCTCCCCACTGATTTCAAGCACTGTGCTGGAGCAGGAAGGACTGCCATCTTGCCCAACCAGACAGAGAGAATGGGATAATAATTTCAATACATCCTAGAAATCAGTTGAGAGATGGCCATGGCCTTGTCACCTGCTTTAAGTTTTGCCTTAAACCAGCCCAGAATCAGTGGACATTCACAACACATGAATCAATAATTGCCTTTTTTGGCTAATGTGCCTGCATGAAAGATAAGTGTGTATATTTCACCCATTTCATCCCCTTCTCCTCTCACTCAACTCACAAGTGCTAATAAAATTGATCAACCAAAGGCAAATTTATGGAACCATTTGAGGATCTCAGCCTTGTTATCACGTATGTTGTTTTTCCAGTTTAACCAATGGGAATATTAGGCACACACAGACATATCAGTTACTTTACTCATTTGTTCTTTCATTAAATATTCACCAACAGAGAACTAGACACTGGAGATACACGAATGAAAAGAATATTATTCCTGAAACTAAAGTTGTATTATGGAGTGAGAGAGCCAAATCAACAATAACAATGGATTCTGGTACATGTTATGACAGTGGTTTTAGGAATGTCAAGAAGGCCAGTAAATTCATGCAGGGTCATTAACTGGTTGCATGCTTGAATTGGCTTTTGGAAACTGGTAGGTATTATCAGGGTCATTTTAGGACATACAGTTCAAAGGAAGCATATACACAAAAACATGGAAGGAGGAGGGAGCCTGGTATGAAACTAGGGAAAACAGGTAGTTTGGTGTATGGCTGGCAAGTGTGTTGATTACTGGTTGGCATGGTGAGATATGAGGCTGGCAGACTAGAGTGATGTTAATACTAGGGTAATCCCCATTACCCTAGTATTATAGCATGGCCTCGATCTTCAGCAGAGATCGAGCCATGCTATAATTCCAATTTTGCTTACCAAAAACAAACTTTCTTTTTTTGTACATAACTCAACTTCATTTTGAATTTGAGCCTTCTCATTTCGATATTCAGTTTGAGCCTTCTTATTCAATCCCAATCATTTTGGGGGTGGCTTGAGGGCATCCCACTTTCTGAGTTATCTCATATTCTGGGGTCATGGTGTTAGGGATCTTGGGAAAGCGATTGGTCTTCAAGCAGACTGCCCTCCTCTTGACCAGTTGCAAGGGTGGTGGGTGATGAGGTTCTGCCGTTTCTGTCTGAGTGACCCTTCGTGTCTGGAAGTCTCAGAGGTTGGCTAGTCATTAGAATATTCAGCAAACTTTGAGTCCAGGTTCTCCCAAACACACTGTGCCACCTTTCTTACTGGTATTTAATTATAACTCTAGAGTATTAGGGAGATGGCTTCAGGTCAGGCAGGCTCCAGTATACATCAATATCTCTGCTTTTTATTACCTTCCTTTTAATCTAGAGGTGTTGCAGGACACCTAAGAGCCTCTGCATATGCCCTGGATTGCCTCCCTGCAGGTCACTTCTTAGATAAGGGGTAGTTTAAATGTGGCAGTTTATCTGACCATGTATTCTGTACTGGCTGGTATAAATATTCTCTCATGCTACCACAATCATCGTGGGACTAGCTAGATCTTACCAGCATATTTTCCTGGCCACATTGGATCTCTAAGTAATTAGAACAGAGAGAAATGCTGTTTGCCTCCAAGCAAGCAAGCATGGCTCCCTGATAACTCAATGGCAACTAAAATACAAAGCTACCATGAAGTAGAGGAGACTCTTGTGAAGGCTTGGAGAAATATTTAACTGGCATTAGTATAGTCTTTGGTACAGAGACATGCCGTCTCAGAAACCCCCTTCTCTACCCTATAAAGGCATTTCCAGGCAGATCTTGGTTCAAGACATTAGGTGAGGTGCTGGGAGAAATTACCTGAGGGCATTTGACCCTTCCTGCCAGGGGAAGTTACATTTAGCTTATAGCTCCTCCCAGCTCTGCTAGGAGGCTTTGAATGAGCTCTGGGTTCTTGTAAACAGCCAGAAGGCCTCCTGAAGTTGCTACATTTCTATAGAGCTATTTTCCTGTTTTCATCTTTAGATAGCCCAGCCCAGAATGGGCCGGGCAGGGGAGTTTGGGCGGATTTCTAGCAATAAAATAAGCTGCAAGAAAAAAAGAAGGTTTGTTTTTTTTTTTTTTTTTTTTTTTTTTGCCATTTCGGCTTCCCTTGGTGTTTTGCTTCTCCGTCCTCTCCATTCTCTGTTGGGCCTCAACACGTGATGGCAGCCATCTTGGCCTACATGTGGCTGGGGCCTAGCTGGGAACCCAGAGTCCGGAGGTTTTTCCTGCTCTTGGATTGTATATCAGAACCTGTTATAGTAAAGCCATTTTAAAACTGTATTCGATTCCTGAATTTTCATCCACTCCCTGCCAGCTTCGGAGGTAGAAGGGAACTCGCTTCCCGACACTGTTGGGGACTCCAGCGGCTTCCCCAACATAGAGGAAATACTTCCCCTTCGTATTTCTCTTCTTTCCTGGCAGTGAATATCATTTCCCAAAGAGCTTAGTCTTGGGACACAGAAAATAAAAGATAAAAGATTTGATGTTGATGCTCCTTGAATAGTGTGACAGGAGGGAATGGATCAAATATAAGGAGTCAGAACAATTATTTCTTACAATAATTCCCTCCATGATATCCAGATAGTAAGTAGCTTAAGTGGAATGTGCTGGTGGGGAGAGCTTGGGGGTAGCAGTATGCTCAGTGGATGCAAGGATGGGGGCTCTGACCTTGTACAATAGTACATTTTCTCAAACCTTCTCTTACATCCCCTTAAGGTCTCACAATCAACCTTCTACTGTCCCTCTGATGGAAAACTGCACCAGATGCAGCCTGAATTAGTTCAGCAAGTGAACGAAAACTCTGTGCTTTGTAATAGATGTCTTGTGCCACTCAGGAAAGGTGACTTCTGAAGCAGGCGAGCTGGGTGCTGTCCAGAGGAAAGGGCAGGACATGATGCCGCTAGACCTATTTTTAATTACTGAGCACAAGAATAGGAGTAGAGTGAGGTCCTGGAGAGATCTCTCCACGCGAAGGGCACCCACCTCTTTCTGGCTGGGTCTCTGCCTCTCACGCGAAGGGCACCTGCCTCCTTCGGGGCTGGGGTCTGCTGCTCGACACCCTCCCTTGCCCAGCTACCTCCTCTGGGGCTCTCATCCCTTATCCCTGTTCATTCCCATCTTCTGTTTCCTAATTCATATCATCTGAAGAGAGAAGCCAGAGAAATTTCATGCGACTTGAGGCAGACTCCACCCTCCTCTCCTCAAACCCTCAAGGTTCCTCCTGCCCCTCAGGACAAGAGCCAAATCCATCCAACAACATGTTCCTATGGCACCACTTCCTCTCCTCCGTTTCCCAGGTGCTTGCTCTTCCCTCATCCCTGCAGCACCCTCCCAGCTTCCCCTGCCCCTTCTGTGCTCCCGAATCTGCGTGTTCCCCCCACCCTCCCTTAGGTGCAGCCTGAAGTCAAGACTTCAGGCTGAAGTCAAGACTTTCAGGTCTTGACTTAACTTGACTCCTCTGTGGGGGAAGCGTTTCCTAACTATGGGAAAGCCCTTCCTGACCTGTCTACACTTGCAGTGCCACCCTCACCTCTGCCTCGGTTCTATGTCTGTGCCCAGGCTGAGTCTCCGCTGAAGGAACAGTAGATGTCCTGAAGTGATGTGTTGTCCACAGAGACTCACAGCATGGAGGGTGCAGGGTCCTTTTTCTCACCAGCTGGAGAGACTGAGCCAAAGTCTGAATGGGTCTCAAGGCCTCCTGCTCGATGTTGGGATCTTTCATTTATTTATTTTTTTTATATTGAATCACCTCGAGATACACAGTTACAAAGCTGTTGATGATTGGGTTTCAGTCACATCATGTTCCATCACCCGCCCCTTCACCAGTACACATTCCCCACCACCAGTGTCCCTGGCTTTTCTCCTATCCCCTTCCACCATTTTACCTCTATAAGAGGCACCTCTCTCTCTCTGTCTCTGTCTCTCTCTCTCTATCTCTCTCTCTCCCTCTCCTCTTCTCTCCTCACCTCTTTCTCTCTCCTTCTGGGCTTTCTGGTCTTCAATACAGGTACTGGAAGGCTGTCATGTGTACCCTCCTTTCAGCATCAGTTCTCATCCAGAATGATCATTTCCGACTGTCAGTGTCATAGTGGGCCCTTCTCTGTTCTCACTGCCCTCCCCACCAACGCTTGTGGCAAGCTTCCAACCATAGACCAGTCCTCCTGACCCATGTTTCCACTGTCTCATATTATGCTCTTTTTCCTGTTTTTAAAAAATATATTCCACAAATGAGTGCACTCATTCTGTGTCTGTCCTTCTCCCTCTGACTCATTTCACTCAGTCGCATGCTCTCCATGTCCATCCATTTATACGCAAATTTCCCAACTTAATTTTCCTAATGGCTGCATCATATTCCATTGTGCAGATGTACGCCACAGTTGGGAACTTTTGAATGAGTTTCTCTCCTGGAGATGAGAGACCTTGAAAAGGGGAAGTGACCCTGAGGAGAACAAACTCACCCTGAGTACAATGGAAGCTCTGCTTGGCTCAGGGGAGTTCAAAAGCACGTATCCCTTAGGCCGTGGCCACACTACACGGCTCACCTCCACCCCTCCGTATCCCTCATTCCCTGCTGGTTCCAGTGGTCGGGAAGCTTTTCTGGTGGGGCTCAGAAGTGCCTTTCCAAGACACCCTTTTTCTGATGACCAGTGTTGCCTAGTTGACCTAACTTAGAGCAGCCGTTGCAATGTCTGTTGCTGCTTCCGCTTCCTTTTGTTCATGAATTTTTAGGAAGGAGATGGGACTTTAAACCAATAGCCCTGAGTGTGGCTTCTATCTCCGGAGCACCCATTGCTCTTTATTTTGTTTAAATGAAAGTCGGATGATTTTGAATCCTTGTGTGTGTCTTTCCTCCTTCCTCCCATATATCCTCCTGGATATTTCTAGAGCACATATTTCAGAATGACTGTGCTGATCTAGACACATCCCAAAGGGGGTACATGTGGCACGTTCTGCTCAACTATATCCAACACAAAAGTAACATCCTGAAGTATGTAGTTCTATGGTCTACTTCTATCCACACTGCTTCCAGTTGGAGAGTTTGTCTTTCTCAGCTGAGATGTTGTGTCTGTAACAACAGACACAACATCTCAGGCTCTTTCCTCCAGCCTTTAGAACATTCCACTTTCTATCTCTTGAAGCCTCACTATTGTTGGTGCCTCCTAGGAGAGGAAATACACTATTCGCCATTACCTATGCCACTTAGCATAATGTCCTCAAATTTTCCAAGTTGTGTGTGTCAGAATTTCCTTCATTTTAAAAGCACATCCTCCCTAGTTTATGCCATATTTGAAATATTCTATTCAGGGCTGGAGAAGGAACATAGGACATAAAGCGTGTGCCTACCCTGGCACATCTGGCCGACCCTGATTAGATCAGTATCTCGGGTTCTCTCAAGTATTTTTTGGGTGTGGCCCTCGAGGACCCTGAGCACCACCGGGACGGCCCACATAATCCCTGTCCCCAAGAAGCACCATAACCTTTGTACTGAGCACTGTTGACCGAGAATCACCTCCTGGTGGGGACCCTGGCTGTCCCAAACACCACTTAGGAAAATCTTCTCCCCAAATCCATTCCCCCTGGATTGGGTGAACTTTTTGTTTTGTTTTTGCCTTTTGGATATTGTGAATAGTGTTGCTATGAACATGGATAAACAAATGTCTGTTCAATTAAAAAAATGTCCTTTGAGTATCTGCTCAGAACTGAAATGACTGGGATTAGTGGTAATTCTATGTTTACACTTTTGGAGAATTTAACTGTATATTTTCCACAGTGGGAACACTATTTTATACTCCCACTAGTAATGCATAAGGGTTTTAATTTCTACATATTCTAACCAGCACTTTTTAGTTTCTATTTCTTTGGTAGTATCTATGGGAATGGCTTTAAGTTAGTATCTAATTGTGGTTTTGATTTGCAAATTCCTAATGATTGGTGTTGTTAGACACCTTTCCATATACTTACTGATAATTAGTACAAGAAAAATAATTCCTTCATCATTAAATTTTTTGAAAAAGACAACCCCATTTATTTATTTTTGTTTTGGGGGTCACACCTGGCAGTACTCACGTCTTGCTCTTGGCTCTGCTTGTGGATGACTCCTGGTGGACTTGGAGGCCATCTGGAAGTTGGGGATTGAAATTGGGTTGACTGTGTGCAAGGCAAGCACTCTACCCACTGTATTATCACTTCAGCCCCTCACTTAGATGACATTATAACCAAAATTATTATTTTTTACGTGTGGAATTGATTGGCCTATTCCAGGGCTATCCAACAGAGCTTTCAGAGATAATAAAGATGCTTGCCTCCTTCCAATATGGTATCTGGAGGTCACATGTGACTGTGATATACTTAAAGTGTGACTAGATTCATTTCGGAATGAAATGAAACTTTTAATGAACATACATTTAAAATTAGTTACGTATTGACAATAATAATAAAGATGGGCAACTGCTGGCAAGAATATAAAAAAACCTGAAACCCACAATTATTTCTGATAATAATATAAAACGATACAGCCTCTTTGGGAAACAGCTGGGAAGTTTCTTCAAACACTATCTGCACTCCTGTATTCATTGCAGCTCTATTCACGATAGTCAGAATCTGGAAACAACCTAAATGCCTGAGAACAGAAGACTGACTAAAGAAACTATGGTACATCTACACAATCGAATATAATGCAGCCGTTAGAAAAGATGAAATCATGAAATTCACCTGGAAATGGATGGCCATGGAGATTATCATGCTGAGTGAAATGAGCAGAAGGAAAATGACAGATATAGAATGACTGCATTCATTAATGTGATATAAATATATACCAGTGTTCTACTAATTGTGGAAAATGTTAATGCCAGACTAGAACTGAGTATTGAATGTACACAAAGGAATTTACATGATAATCCCTAAATGTCTGTAGGGCAAGCCACAATGTGTAGAGAGGAGAAAGAGAAGAGGAGAGAGAGAGAGAGAAAGAGAGAGAGAGAGAGAGAGAAGAAAGGAAAAGTGCCTACTATAGAAGCAGGCTGGGAGATGGGGGAGGGAATTTGGTATACCATTGGTGGTGGGAATAGGGCACTGGTGGAGGGATGGGTGCTGGAACACTGTATGAATGAAACACAATCATGAACGTTTTTGAATTTGAATATCGCATTGTAGTATAATAAAATATTTAAAAAATAGTTAAATGTAGAAGAACCAAAGAGTCAGTGGTTGCACTTCTAGGCACACAGCCTAAGAACTAAAAACATACACCACACAGAAACATACATCACATTGAAACACACATCACAAAGAAACACATCACACAGAAACATACATCACACATAAACTTGTGCTTGAATGTCCACAGCCACATTATTCACAATCGTCACCAAAGGCAAACAACCACATGCTCATCAAGTGATAAATGTGTTGTACTGAAACTATGGTACTTCACACAATGGAATATTAATCAGCCCTAAAAAGGAATCAGATATACACATTGGCTGTAGTGTGGCAGAATCTTGGATACAGTGTGCCAAGCGGAAGAAGCCAGACATAAAGCGCTTTTATTAAGTGCTTCTATTTCTTGGAAATGCCAGGATTAAGCCCACTCAGAGGAGAGAAGGTTTATTTGAGGGCAGGAGTGACATATATTAGAAATGATCTTATACTAGACATTGGTGGTGCTTGTGTAACCTTGTAAATATATTTAAAAAAAAACACTGAATAAGACATTTTAGGGTGATCTGATGGTATGCAAAAAAAATTTTTTTTTTGCTTTTTTAGCCAGGGGTTACTCCTGGCTCTGCACTCAGGAATTAACACCTAGAAGTGCTCAGAGAACCATATGGGATGTCAGGGATTAAACCCAGGTTGGTCATATGCAAGGCAAACTCCCTACTCACTGTACTATTGCTCTGGCCCTGCAGAAAACACTTTAAGTTTAAAAATGCTCAGTGTGCTTTATACAAATTCAATGTGGTCCCTGTAAGAATATCCATGACATTCTTCCAAGAAATTGACCAAACACTCCTGAAATTTCTATGGAATAATAAACCCCCACAAATAGCTAAAGCAATCCTTGGGTAAAAGAAGATGGGAAGCATAACCTTTCCCAACCTCAAACTGTACTACAAAGTGGTAGTATTTAAAACAGCATGATATGGGAATAAAAACAGACCTGTGGACTTATGGAATAGAGTTGAGTGTCCTGACACTCATATTCACATACATGGTCATTTAATCTTAGATAAAGGAGCAAAAACTATGAAATGGAGCAAGGAAAGCCTCTTCAACAAGCGGTGCTGGGAAAATAGGGCAGCTACATGTAAAAAATGAATTTGGACCCCTGTCTAACACCATATAAAAATTCAGATTAAAATGAATTAAAAATCTCAATATTAGACCTGAATCCATAAAGTGTGTTGAATAAAATATAGGAAAACCCCTCTACAACATTGAAGCTAAAAACATCTTCAAAGATGAAACATCACTAACAAAGTAATTGGAAGCAATTTGCTTCCAAAGCAATTGGAAGCAAAGATAAACATTTAGGACTACATGAAACTAAAAAGCTTCTTCACCTCAAAAGAAACAGTGACCAAGATACAAAGACAGTTCACAGAATGGGAAAGAATATTCACCCAATACCCATCTGATAAGGGGTTAATCACTAAATCACTAGATCACTAGACATCCCGTTGTTCATTGATTTCCTTGAGCAGGCGCCATTAACATTTCCATTTGACCCTATCATGTACCAGTGTAGCCCAATGTCATTTGGTTGCTTCAGGAATACGAAGAGCCTCAAACCATTCGTTCAGGGTCTTGACGAAGACGTCTGATCATCTTGTAGGTGGGCGGCCACGTGATCTTTTGATGTCCCGTGGGATCCAGTTGGTAATGGCTCTAGTCCAGCAATCATCTCCAAATTGCATTACATGTCCAGCCCATCTGATTTTCGATGCCTTGGCAAACGAGACAGCATTCCTGACTCTGGAACAGCGATGGAGGTCGGAACTCCGGATTCCTTTTTCTCACTTGAGCGAGGTGTGATATTCCAAACATAGCTCTTTTGATTCCTCTTTGGGAGACCCGAATAACATTCTCATCCTGCTTTTGTAGGGCCCAGGTCTCTGAGGCATATGTTAATGCAGGGAGGATGGTGGAGTTGAAGAGATGTGCCCAGAGCCGGAGGTTCTTTGTCCTTTTAGCTATTTCTTTGATGATTTTGAAGGCATTCCATGCTGCTCTTTTCCTCTTAAGCAGCTTAGGTTTTAGGTCATTCATCATGTTGACTTCTCGACCTAGGTACAAGTAACTGCTGCATTCAGAGATACTTGTTCCATTGAAAGTGAATGGGGCCTCTGGAACTAGTTCATTTTTCATGAACATAGTTTTGTTGAGATTCAGCTGTAGACCTGTCTTTCCACATTCTTGGTCAAAGTCAGCCAGCATTTTTGTGCCACTTGGCTAATGTTTGGTGTTATTAGAATGATGTCATCAGCAAAGTGGAGGTGGTGTAGTTGCCAACTGTCTATCTTCACTCCCATTTCTTCCCATTCTAATTGTCGCATGATGTTCTCGAGGGTGGCGCTGAAGAGTTTCGGTGAAATGGTATCACCCTGCCGAACCCCTCTTTTGACATCAATGATCATTTCCTTGTAGAATGGTGAGATCCTGGTGGTGAATCCGTAATAGAGTTCACGAAGGATCTTGATGTATTGGGTTTGAACGCCCTGTTTGGCTAAGGCTTCAATACCGCTTCAGTCTCCACAGAATCAAAGGCTTTCTTTAGATCAATGAACATGAGACAGAGCATTGAAATCCCTACAAACCTCAATGAACTTGGTTACCATGTGGATATGGTCAATTGTACTGAATCCTTTCCGGAAGCCAGCTTGCTTGCATGATTGTCCTTCATCTAATGTTCTGCCATTCCTGTTCAGGATGACTCGAGTGAACAGCTTGTAGATGACGGACAACAGGCAGATGGGGTGATAGTTGCTAATGTCATGAATGTCTCTCTTCTTGAACAGTAGAACTGTCCTTCTGGTTTTCCATTGGGAGGGCACCTTGCATTCAGATAGGTAGCGTGTGAAGAGCCGAGCCAGTGTATTGATGAGTACTGACGGCAGATTTTTCAGGTGTTCGGGTCTGACTTTGTCTGGGTCTGGTGCTGTTCCCTTCTTTACCGATGAAATGGCATGTTGGATTTCAGAAGGGAGAATGTTGGGAACGACATATCCATCCTGTGGAATTTGGTATGTGGGCAGGTGGACATGGCTATTAAAGAGATCTGAGTAGAAGTTATGGATAATTCTCCATTGCCTTTCTGGAACATGTGATAGATCCATCAGGACGTTGGAGGGCAGTCATCTTGGTCTTATAATTGGCGAAGGACAAGCGGGCATTACGAATGCTTTTCCCAGCTTCTGTTGCATCTTCTAGTATTTCTTCTCTTCTCTCTTTGAGGTCTTCCTTTATCGCTTCTCACACTGCTTTGCGAGCTTGGATGTTAGCATTTGGTTGCCTGAGGTTCCACGCCTTGCCACGTTGGTGAGTGAGCTCAAGAGATTTTGAAGACAGCGTCCTTTTGTATCTTTCTCTCTCTCGGCATTCTTCGCACTATCATGGAGGTGCTGAACCAGTCGGTTGTATTCTTCATTGATGTCATCAATGATGGTATCTTCCCATGTTGCTGCAATGGTGCCAAAGAGTTCCCAATTGGTGGTCGTTCTGGGAGTTTTCTTCTTAAACTTTGCAGCCTTTTCTCCCCATTGCGTGAAGTAGAATTTTGCATGAAGGAGAAGGTAGTCCAATTCTGTTTGGAATTTTGGGATGACAGCGACATCGGTCAGGCAAAACCTTTGATTGAAGATGATGTGGTCAATTTCATTGTGGAACTGTCCACCAGGAGATTCTCATGTCCAACGTTTTGATTTAGCCTTCTGGAACTGTGAGTTCCCATGAATGGTCTTGGTGGACATGATGAACTCAGATAGTCTCTCACCCTGTTCGTTCCATTCTAGGCCATGGGTCCCAATGTGGAGTTCTTCGGTTGATCTTCTTGGTCCTATCTTGGCATTAAAATCACCGATTATGATCTTGTAGATGGTGTGATCTTTTTTATAGAACTCCTCCAGTTACATGTATAATTTCTCTATTTCATCAGGCAGCACAGATACCAGGTCTCCCCATTGTGCATGGCCGCTGTGTGGCAGCATGATTTATCTCCACACCCCTCTCAGAGAGCCCTGTAAGCTATTGAGAATATACCTTCTGCACGGCAAAGCCTGGCAACCTCTCCGATGCGTATTCGATATGCCAAAACTAGTAATAAAAATGTTTATCTTCCCGACCCTGAAAGAGCCCTCAAGGGGTTAATATCAAGGATATATCAGGCACTGGTAGAACTTTACAAGAATAAAACAGTCAACCCCATCAAAAATTGGGGAGGAGACTTTTATCATGAAGGGGTATTGGATCTTGTCAAATGCTTTCTCTGCATCTATTGATATGATCATTTGGTTTTTATTTTTTCTTTTATTGATAAGATGTATATGTTGATTGACTTGTGAATGTTGAACCATCCTTGCATTCCTGGGATGAATCCTACTTGGTCATGAAGTATAATCTTTTTGATGAGTCGTTGGCTTCTGTTTGCTAGTATTTTGTTGAAGGTCTTAGCATCTGTGTTCATCAGGGAGATTGTTCTGTAGGTTTTTTTGTGTGTGTTATCTCTACCTACTTTGGGTGTTAGGGTGATATGTGCCTCATAGAAGCCATTTGGGAGTGTTTCTGTTTCTTCTTTTCCTGGAAGAGCTTGTAAAGGACTGGCAGTAGGTCTTCCTTAAAGGTTTGGAAGAATTCACTAGTGCATTCATCTGGATCTGGGCTTTGTGTTTGGGCAGACTTTTAATTACTGTTTCAATTTCCTCAATGGTGAAAGGCTTATCCAGGTATTGCAGGTCTTCTTGTTTCAGCTATGGGAGGTTATAGGGCTTCAAGAATTTTTACATTTCTTCCAGGTTCTCTTGTTTCATGGTATACAGACTCTCAAACTAGTCTCTAATGGTCAGGATATATCAGGCCCTGGTAGAACTCTACAAGAAGAAAACAACCAACTCCATCAAAAAATAGGGAGAAGAAATGAACAGAAAACCCGACAAAAAAGATATTCGAATGGCCAAAAGGCATATGAAAAAATGCTCATCATCACTAATCCTCAGAGAGATGCAAATCAAAACAACAATGAGATATCATCTCACACCACAGAGACTGGCACATATCCAAAAGAGCAAGGACAACAAGTGTTGGTGTGGATGCGGGGAGAAAGGGACTCTCATTCATTGTTGGTGGTTGGTGGGAATATCGACTGGTACATTCATCCAAAGACTAGAAATTGAGCTCCCATTTGACTCCAGCCACACCACTCCTGGGAATATAGCTTGGGAAGCCGAAAACAAACAGCATAAACACCATCCACACTTTTATTTTCACAGCAGCATTATTCACAATAGCCAGTATCTGGAAAGAACCAGAGTGCCCGAGAACTGATGACTGGATATAGAAGCCATGGTACATCTACACAATGGAATACTGTGCAGCTGTTAGAAAATAGAAAGTTATGAAATCTTCCTATAAATGGATGGGTATGGGGAGAATCATGTTGAGTTAAATTAGCCAGAAGGAAAAAAAGACAAATATAGAAAGACTGTATTTATTTGCATGACATAAATATATATACAAACATATATATGTGTGTGGAGATATATATATATGTATATGTTTATATATAGTATGATAACAATATCCAAGGTTAGGCAAAACATGGATGAGGAAGTCTTGTCAATAGTTGGAATCTATCACAAAGATGTGAGAGCCAGAGGTTAGCTAATACAGAGAAGGAAACTGTGCTAATAATCGTCGAAAATGATATCAGTCTAGAACTGAGCATTTGATATAGTCAAAGGGATACACACAAAAACCTCTAAGTATATGTATTACAATACACAATGTGTAAGAGAAGGAAGAGAGAGAGAGAGAAAGAATCTGCCATAGAGGCAGGCTAGGGAGGGGGGGGGGAATTGGGGTCATTGGTGGTGGGAAATGGGCACTGGTGGAGGGATGGATACTGGAACACTGTATGACCAAAACCCAAACATGAACATCTTTGTAATTGTATATTTCATGGTGGTATAATAAAATATTTTTTAAAAATGGGGAGAAGAAATGAACAGAAACTTTGACAAGGAAGAAATTCAAATTTAAAAGGCATATGAAAAAATGCTCATCATCACTAATCATCAGAAAGATGCGAATCAAAACAACAATGAGATATTATCTCACACCACAGAGACTGGCACATATCCAAAAGAGCAAGAACAACCAGTGCTGGCGTGGATGTGGGGGAGAAAGGAACTCTCATCCACTGTTGGTGGGAATGTTGACTGGTACAGTCTTTTTTGGAAAGCAATATGGATCTTCCTCCAAAGACTAGAAATTGAACTCCCACTTGACCTAGCAATACCACATCTGGGAATATACCCTGTGAGGCCAAAAATACCGGTGGAATCACTATCTACACTTCTATGTTCATAGTAGCACTATTACAATAGCCAAAATCTGGAAACAACAAGAGTGCCCGAGAACAGATGACTGGATAAAGAAACTTTGGTGCATCTACACAATGGAATACTATGCTGCTGTTAGGAAAAATGAAGTTATGAAATTTTCCTATAAATGGATGGACATGGAGAAGACCATGTTGCATGAAATTAGCCAGAGGGAAAAGGACAGATATAGAATGACTGCATTTATTTGTGGCATATAAAAACGAGGATGATACAAATATCCAAGTCCAGACAACACATGGATCAGGAGGTCTTGTCAGTGGGTGGAACCTACTGCAAATATGTGGGGGTCAGAGGTTAGATAATACAGAGAAAGCAACAGTGTACTAATAATTATTGTAAATTATAATACTAGCCTAGAACTGCGCATTGAAAGTAGGCAAAAGGATATATATATGATGACCTCTAAATGTATGTATAAATCTATGTATTGAAAACCACAATGTGTAATAGAAGGTGGGAGAGAGAAAGAGAGAGAGAGAGAGAGAGAGAGAGAGAGAGAGAGAGGGAGGGAGAGAGAAGTGAAAATTGCCTGCCATAGATACAGGCTGGAGGAGGGGGAATCAGGGGACATTGGTGGTGAGAAATGGGCACTGGTGGAGGGATGGGTGCTGGAACACTTTAAGACTGAATCCCAAATATGAACATTTTTGTAACTGTATATCTCATGGCAGTATCACTTGTCACTTGTATCACTTGTCTTCCCGTTGTTCATTGATTTGCGGAAGTGGGCACCAGTAACATCTCCATATGTCCTGTTGTGTGCTAGTGTAGCCCACGGGCAAGGGCATCTGCTTACTCCAGGAACACAAAGTGCCTCAAACCATTCCTTCAGATCATGGGAATGAGGTCTAAAATTGTTACTGGTTTTTGGCATATCAAATATGACATGGGTAGCTTCCAGGCTCTGCTGTGCCGTGTGCGGGTGGTATACTTTCTGTAGTAGGCTCTCAATTTGTGCATTTATTGATGAACCACAATGGGGGAGATAACCTTTTCTTTTGGGTGGAGCTCTGACGAGCTGTGGAGTCTGGATGTTGAAAATGGCGGCCCTCCTGGTGTGGGGGTTTTTAGGATTCACCTGGCAGTCAGGAGGTATCTGCAGAGAACCCGGCAACTGCCCAGGAGTTTCTCAGCAGATTTTTCACAGATTGCCTCCTACTGGGGAAACGCTTCACTGCAATGTCCTGCCTCAGTTGCCAAAATGATGTAGGTGGGCCTCATGGGTGGCTTATTTGAGGCCGTTATTGGAGACAGATGGTCACTTTCTCCCCAGCCGCCTCTGCCGCCGGGACCTGCTGGGCAGGCTAAGTACTGATAAAGTCCGTGATGAGCCCCTGCACAGTGTGGGCCTGAGCCCCTCCAGCCCCACGAGGTGGCTGTCAAGCCAAAACTGTTGTCCGCTTGATCTTTAAGCATGGGAATTGATCCCCACCACCAGAGATTTCTCAGAGAGCCACGGACTCAGGCTGGAGCGAGGAATTGTTCTTTGCAGGAAAGGAAAAGTCAGTCCTAAGCCTTATCCAGGGTTTCCTCAGGGTTCTTGTCTTCCTCACAGAAAAGAATTTTCAGGAGTCAACGAGCAGTGAAGTAAAACAGATTTTATTATGGAGGTTTTAGGACGGGAAGGAGGAGGAAGGAAAGTGAGAGAGAGCATACGCTGCCTGAGCCCATGTGCCGCTTGAGTCCACGAGGCCCAGCTCATGTGGTGCCCGAACACGTGTCACCCGCATCTCACCTCTTGAGATGTGCAATCTTGGCAGTATAATAAAAAAAATTAACAAAAAGATATTGGGACTGAGGAGATAGTGACATGTCCAGGCGCTGAGTATGTGCTAGGACCCGAGTTCAAATCCTGAGACTCCTTCAGCGCTCCTGTGGGTTCTGGAAGCCCTGCCACTGCAGAGCCCAAATAGTTGCCTACCCTTGGACCCTAGGGGAAATATTTCTGGGGTAGCCCCTGGAATTCCTGAACACTGCTTGGGGAGATCTCCCCCACTCCCACCCTTGGAATCTAATTTGACTTAAAAAAGTTTTTGTGGGCCACCTGGAACAGGATCACAGAGAAAAATGGAAACAGATGGGGTAGAGCCACTTCATACATGCCTCATCATGCGCTGGCAACCCAGAAACACCACACAGGAGTTCAGATTCTAGTGTGCTTGTTATTTTCTAGCTGATCTTGGGTAATTCATTTGCCTCTGTTTCTCAGTTTCTTCCTTGTAAAATAAGTACTTTAGTAGTGCTCATCTTTTGGAGTTGTGAGATCGAAATAAATTAATACATCTGGAATTCTTAGAATAGTGCCTGTCATTTGAGTGATTAATAAAGGCTTGATGTTATACCAGAAAAAATGAAAATGCTCAGTGTGATTGGGGCTACTGTATTGGGTGGCACAGCTGGACACCAATCCTGCAAATTTCTTTCCCTTGGTCGGTGAGCCTGGAACCAACTTATGCCACTGAAACTTACATGGGAGAAGTTTTAGAATTCTTCCTGGAAAAGTTTTCCTCACCCCAGATTAAGAGAAACAGGAAGAGGTGCCCCCTTTTCCTCCATTCCTTTTCCTGCTGGGTCTTGCCATGAAACTTATAACCAGTGACACCATCTTGAGTCTGTGTGCAGCAGAGACAGCATGATTCTACCACTGTGAGGCTCCCTGGGTAGACACATGGAAACTGTGAAGGAGACCATTACAGTGCTCTTGAGTCCTTGATCTGATTTCACCTGGAACTGCACATACGTTCTCTTTGTGTTCCACACAATGTTGTACTGTTTGAGCTTTTTCCAGTTAACATCATCTTAACCAATAACTGCCTCTCCTCCACTCACTGCGCTTCATGACTAGCCTCTACGCCTCCCATTTTTTTTCTCCTGGAAGTTTCTCCAAGAGGTACTTTATGTGGGCTACAGGCATGGACATTTTCTTACTTTTTGAAGTAAACAGATTTTATTTGGAGGCTCTTTGGGAAGAGGAAGGAGGGAGAACAGAGAGAAAGAGAGAGACAGAGAGACACAGAGAGAGAGAGTAACAGACTCAAGAAAGAATGTGGGCTCCTCCAAGGGATGAGGAAGCCCCAGTTAATGCATCACAGCATTAGGTGTGAAAGCATGAAAGTCCAGTATCTGAAGAGGGGAGGCGTGGGCCACACATGTGCCCGGGTACCACATGTGCTCAGCCACATTGGCTCAAGAAGCACATGGGCTTGGGAAACATATGTGCCAGGTATGGAGATTTCCAAGAGTGCCTGCTTTCTGGCTAAAGAAAGGATTCTCCTTAGTGACCTTCTCTCTGGTGAATAATTATGCAGAGAATCTGAACTGTCAGTAAGCGTCATGCCCACCATACTGAGATGTTCGTAACATCATGCCCACAGTACTTAGCTATTAATGTCATTCAACAGTACTGAGCTATTAGTAACGCAATGCCCACAGTACTGAGCTGGTATTAACTTCATCTCCACAGTATTGAACTGCCCATAATGTCATGCCCAAAGCACTGAGCTGTTAGTAATGTTATGCCCACCATACTGAGCTGTTCATAACATCATGACCACAATACTGAGCTGTCAGTAATGTCATACCCACAGTACTGAGTTGTTAGTAACTTAGTGCCCAAGTTCAGAGCTGTGAGTAATGTCATAACAGTACTGAGCTGTTAGTAAGGGTCATGTCCACAGTATTGAGCTGTTAGTAACATCATGCCCACAATACTGAGCTGTTCATAACATCATGTCCACGGTACTGAGCTGTCAGTAATGTCATACCTATAGTACTGAGCTGTTAGTAACATCATGCCCACAGTACTGAGGTGTCGTAATGTCATGTCCACAGTACTTTGCTGTTAGTAACATCATGCCCACAACACTGAGCTGTTAGTAATGTTGTGTCTAAAGTATTAAGCTGTTAGTAATGCCATGTCTAGAGTACTGAGCTGTTAGTAAGCGTCATGTTCAAAGTACTTAGCTGTTAGTAACGTCATTTTTCACAGTACTGAGCTGTTATTAATGTCATTTTCAAAGTACTGAGCTGTAACTTATGTCATGCCCATGATACTGAGCTGTTAGCAATATTGTGTCCAAAGTACTGAGCTGTTAGTAATGTCATGTCAGAGTACAAGCGCCATGTTCAAAGTACCAAGCTACTAGTAAAATCATTTTCACAGTACTGCGCTGTTAGTAATGTCATACCCATAGTAGTGAGCTGTTAGTAATGCCATGCACATAGTACAGAGCTGTTAGTAATGTCATGACCACAGTACTGAGCTGTTAGTAATGTCATGACCACAGTACTGAGCCGCCAGTAAGCATCATACCCACAGTACTGAGTAGTCAGTAAGTTTCAAGCCCATAAAACTTAGCTGTTAGTAAGAGTAATGCCTACAGAGTATTGACTTGTTAGTAACAGTATTTAACAAGTACTGGACAGTCAGTAAACATCATGGGCCACAGCAACTAGCTGTAGTAAGCATCATGCCCACAGTATTGATGTGTTAGTAAGCGTCATGCCCACACTAATAAGCTGTTAGTAAGCTTCATTCTCAGAGTATTGAGTTGTTAGTAACGTCATGCCCACAGTTATGAGCTGTTTGTAACATCATGCCCACAGTACAGAGCTGTTAGTAACATCATGCCCGCCATATTGAGCTATTCATGTCATGTCTGCAATACTTAGCTGTTAGTAATGTCATGCCCACAGTACTGAGCTGTTAATAATGTCCTGTCCATAGTACTGAGCTGTTGGTAATGTCATGCTCACAGTCTGAGCTGATAGTCCACATCATGTCCACAGTATTGAGCTGTTATTAATGACATGTTATTAATGGCATGCCTACAGTACTCAGCTGTTAGTAGCATCATGCCCATAGTACTCTGCTGTTAGTAAGCATCATGCTCACAGTATTTTGCTGTTTGAAATTCATGCCCACAATACTGAGCTGTTTGTAACATCATATCCACAGTACTGAGCTGTTAGTAACATCATGTCCATAGCACTGAGCTGTTAGTAATGTCATACCAATAGTAGTGAGCTGCTAGTAATTTCATCCCTATAGTATTGAGCTGTTAGTTATATCATGACCACAGTACTGAGCTGTTAGTAATGTCATACCAATAGTACTGAGCTGTGAGTAAGCATCTTGCCCACAGTACTGAGCTGTTAGTAACATCATACTCACAGTACTGAGCTGTTAGTAACGTCATGTCCACAGTACTAAGCTGTTAGTAATGTCATGCCTGCTATACTCAGATGTTAGTAGCATCATGCCCACAGTATTGAGCTGTTAGTAACGTTATGCCTACAGTACTGAACTCTTAGTAATGTCATGGTTCACAGTACCTAGCTATTAGTAATGTCATGCCCATAGTATTGTGCCATCAGTAAGTGTCATAACCACAGTACTCATATGTTGGTAAGCATGAAGGTCCATAGAACTTTACAGTCTTCCAGATTCCTTCCACACACCCTTGGTCTCATTTGATCTTTACTCCTCCTCTAGCTGGTCTAAGCTTGAATCCTTATCCCATTCCAAAGGCAAGAAACTGAGGCTTTGATACTGGAGTTGCTTGCACTGGAGATCCTGGAAGTTTGGATGGTCACACCTCAGGGTCAGTGCATATTCTGTGTTAGTACCTAACCCTAACAACTCTGGTCGGCTTGGAGCAGACATGGAAGATGGTGCTAGGTTTGCATTCATTTCTCTACTCATTTCCATTAGGGTGGAATACCCTGGAATTTGCACTTGGGATTTAGAAGTATTGGCTTTCCCAATCCCTTCCTACCCTTTAACAAGTCCATAACCAGTGGGACCTGCCTTAGCTAGACAGAGCCTGCCAGGATGTGCAGCTGCCAGCAGATAGATAGAAGGACCCGGCTGTTCTCTTCGTGAGTTGTCAGAGTCAGGGGTGGTAGGACATTGCAGGCAGATTTCACTCGCTGTGGGAGGAGGCATCCTCCCACAGCGACACAGTCCTTGTGTCACAGTCCTGGTGTCTGTGGGGCATGAAATTACATTTGCAGAGTTAGACACAGAGACCTGGAGTGGCTAACCGAGTCCAAGGCAGCTAATTAATGCAAAGGACAATGTGTGAACAGCTCTAAGTTGTTCTAGTCTGTTCCTACACTAACTGGCCCTCAAATAAAAACCTGGAAGGAAATACCATACCTGCTTACCTCTCTTTCTTCCAATCCAACTGTTTTCAAGTCCTCTCCATGATGAGAGCTGATGTCCTCAGTAACCAAAAAGGGCCTTACTGTGTTATACTGAGAAAACGCAAAACCTCAAAACCCAGCTTACTCCCAGCTCAGACCCTTTCTCTGTGGCTGTGGTCCTGGTGTCAGTGGGGCATGAAATTACATGCTGTCACCCTCAGGCTGATCGTCACCATTAGTATTGTCTTCTTTTGGAGATTGTCACCACCATCAAGAACATCTGGGACGGGCGTTCACTGAGCAGCCTCATTCCCTCACAACTGCTCCATGCTGCTCTTCCGAACTTACAGGGGAGGAAGCTGAGGCCTGACATGAGGTAGCTGGAAATGGGGTCACACTCTCCACTGGCTCAGGCAGAAACCAGGGCTGTGTCTTCACATATTTGATCCCGAGCCTGAGTTCTACGCTGCCTCCAGATGAAGTGCAGGTAGGGAGGGAGGGATGGGTCAGTCTATCAGATTCTAGCTCCTGTGTGCTTCATGATCAGTGTCTGAGCTGGGAGTAGGCTGGGCTTTGTGGTTTGCATTTTCTCAGTATAACACAGCAAGGCCCTTTTTTGGTTAGTGGGGCATCAGCTCTCATCACGGAGAGGAATTGAAAGCAGCTGAATTGGAAGAGTGGGATGTGGTGCTAAGCAGGTACTGTATTTTCTTCTGGGTCTTAATTTGAGATCCCATGATCAGGAACTGGGTCGGGACCGAAAACGCAGACTCTGTCTACAGGAAAGCCTTAGAAACGGGACATGAACACAAGTTCTGTCCACAGGAAAGCATTGGAAACGGGACATGTCCAGCAGCCAGGAAGGACTCTCATGAAGATGAAGTGAGGTCCTTGATTGTTCCAGAGGATTGTCCAAAATGAAGGCTGGACAGGAAGGACAGGAGGACAGTGGGGTTAAGTTCATTTTCTCAAGGCCTGTATGACTTCTTCCTTCCAGCAGGAGGAGCTATGGGCAAACCCAACTCTGCACTGCCCGTCCCCGAGAAAGCAGGATGCCTGCAATCAGCCGGCTCTGCCCACGCTCACTGAGTGTGAGACAGGGCCTGAGGGGTGGATCTCCCCCAGGGCCCGCTTTCATGAAAGGACCCAGTGAGGACACCGCCCTCCCCACCCCGGCCTTGGCACATGTTTGGAGGATCTTGCCCCTTTATTGGTCTCTCCACTTTCCAGAAAGCATCTGTGTGACTCCAGAATGTTACCACATGTCAGGACACCTGAGAGATGTGACCACATCAGTGCTGTGACCTTGGGCTCAGGGTGGAGCAAGCCCTCGGCTGTCCAGGTGCCACTGCACCCTGTCACTATCCCTGCGTGGTCTCTGCACCTGCACAGCCAAGTGTGAGAAGTGGAGCCACTGGGTCCCCTGAATGCTGTGACCCAGCAGCGTCTGGGCTGAATGTGCTCCCAGTGGAAACATGTCCTACCAGTCAGCCCGATGACAATCCTGTGAGGCAGCAAGATTTATTTTGTCTCCCTTAATTGCCCTTTTTTTTCTTTGTAAGCATAAAGATTATAGCTTGTGGCCTGACAGCTGGAGTTCCTTATCAGAAAAACAAATGCCATCATGTGTCTTAGTGGGTGCTGCCCTTTCTCCTCCAAGGTGTGCACCCCTGGCCTAGGTATGCACTCCAGCCCCGTCAGTCCATCAGACTCTAGCTCCTGTGCACTGCGTCTCACAGCCCACAGTCACAGGGGAAGAAAAATGCAGGCCCTGTCTACAGGACAGCCTTGGAAACGGGACAGGACTACCAAACTCAGAACAGACCTTGCGCTAGTGATGCCAAACAGCTTAGTCCTTGTTCTCCTCCTTCTACTTTTGTGAAATGGGAGGCTCCAAAACCACCACAAATGGATATTGGGGGGGGAAGTTCACTAGGCTGGGCACTATGGGCTAAGGAATGGGGCTCCTGGCTCCCAAGACTGTCTGTGCCTCAGTTTCTTTTCCTGTCATGAGGGGATATCAATCACAGCGATATTTGTGATCACAAATCCTGCAAGGACTGCGTGTGCTCTGTTTTGGGGAGCGTGAAGTCCACAGGGCTGAGTGTGTTCTGCATTGGGGAGAGTGAAGTCCACAGGGCTGAGTGTGTTCTGCATTGGGGAGAATGAAGTCCACAGGGCTGAGTGTGTTCTGCATTGGGGAGAGTGAAGTCCACAGGGCTGAGTGTGTTCTGCATTGGGGAGAGTGAAGTCCACAGGGCTGAGTGTGTTCTGCATTGGGGAGAGTGAAGTGCACAGGGCTGAGTGCTCAGTGCAGCCCAGCAGGGAAAGGAGCTGCTGTTGTTTTCTTCCAGGTCAAAGGTGACAGAGACTCTTCCAGGAGTGTTTCTTTATTAGCATTTTGGTGGCTTCTCTTGAGAAGCCGCAGGATGTCTGGCTGACAGGTACCCATCTCTGTGAACTGGCAAGACTGATCGAGGCTCCTGCCAGCACCATTCGCCTCTGAGGGCATTTGGGTGCCCCTGTCTTCAGCCCCTTTCCACAGATGGTTTTATTCTCAGCCACAGAGACTCAGTTTCTCCCATATGCACATCCAGTGTCAGTTCAGGGAAGCCTTTGACATTGTCAGAGAGTGAGTTTTCAGCTTGGTCAAAAAAGGACAGTGCCAGGGATGGGGTTAGGGTGGGGGTGAGGGTGGGGAGGGTGGTTTGATCAAGCCAGTGCCCTGGGCCACGTGGGCTGTCTGATGTCCCTGAAACCCAACATCATGCATCAGGGTCAATGGTCAGAGGAATTCCTCACCTGCTGTTTCTCAAATGGACCCAAATATTTATTAGCCACTTACTTATGCTTCCATTTAATCACTTTCAGGTTGCCTGAAAACTATGACTTAATGTTATTGTTTTCATTCTGAATACAGGAAGAACCATTGTAACCCATCTGCACCTGGATCTAGGCCCATTTACCACATAAGTGGCTCCTCTGCATGCCACTCAGCCTCTCTGGTTTGTGCCACCCATCTTGGAATCTTGGAATCTTCCACTGTTGGAAACAGTGGTCTGACCATAGGTCGGCCCATCAGGCCACAAATTGAGCCAAGAGCAATGATTTCTAAGATTCACCTCCTCCTAGAAAACAATAGATTCCATTATGAAAATGTTCTGAAAATTTGGACAGTTTTCCTTCATGTGGCTGACTCAGGCTTTGGCACCATTCGGTCCCTGAGCACCACAGCGAGTAATCCCGAACCCCTAATTACAGAGTTTTGATTAACCCTAGAACACTGCAGGGTGTGGCTCCCTAAACAGACAACAAGACAGAGAGATTGGTGTGGGGGATTCCAGATGGGGGCACATGTTCACCCCATTCCCCAAAGAGGCAGTTGAAATGGTTTCAGTCAAGAGTTTACCAACCAAGTCTGGGAGCTCAGAGTTTCCAGGTAATTCTGTGTTGAAATAAAAATCTTGATTTTGATGATTTTGTCAATTTGCAAGTAAATAAATAGATAATTATAATAAAACCACATGGATGGGACCAGTTGGGCCCCTTGGGCCATGCCTGCAGAATCGAGCGTGTGCTGGGAATGTGTGCACACAAGAACAGAGGTTTGACTCCAAATGTCACCGACCAGCTGATTGGTCCTGATTGTCAATGACATTTAAATTCTCAGAACTTCAGATTCTTTATCAGTGAACTGGAGACAGAGTTATTGTTGAAAACTAAATGAGAAAAACCCACTTCAAAGCCTGCTATGATGCCAACAAATGGTCCCAGTCCAGGAAGCGGACATTGGAGGCTTTCTGCCCTAGACAATCCTGATTTTCTATTGTTTATTGGCAAACAGGCTTTCCTGTGGCCAGGCTCATGGATAGTCACCCCATCAAAGGACGTCTCTGATACAGTCTTGGTCGTGTCCAGACATTTTTTCTGGTTCCACCTCTTTTCTCCTTCAAAAATGTCTCTCTTGGGGGCTGGAGCGCTAGCCCAGTGGTAGGGCGTTTGCCTTGCATGGCCGGCCTGTGCCGGCCTGGGTTCGATCCCCGGCATCCCATATGGTCCCCGAGCACCGCCAGGAGTAATTCCTGAGTGAAGAGCCAGGAGTAACCCCTGAGCACCGCTGGGTGTGACCCAAAAAGCAAAAAAAAAAATGTCTCTCTCTGGGGCTGAGCACACAGTGTCACCTGTCTCTCCCAGCCTCTGGGCGGAGAAATGCAGATTATGTTCTGCAGGGTGCTCAGCTGAACACGGGGCAGACCAAATGGGGGCCAATGTGGCATCATACACCGAGCCAGAGGTCCTGGGCAGGGGCTGCTGCTTGCCAAGCCCTTGCTTGGCATGAAATGAGCAGTCAGCAGAAGGTGTTTTATACACTGCCCCGAATCCCTGTGGAATTAGCCTGCCATTAGCATGAAAAATATTAAGCAATAAACAGTTGCGATATTTAACACTCTCTACAGAGGCCTGTTGCCACAGGCATAACCAATGCAGACTGCGTTAATGAGCAGTGGGGAACCACGCAGCAGGAAGGATGAAGCTGGGAAGGTTCTGGCACCTCATAAACAAACGTGCCAGGTTGAAACTGTGCAGGCCACATACAGAGATGTGGGCAGACAGACATACCTCCACAGGGGCCCCTGCACTTGCACACATGTCCATGCATGAGAATGTCTCTATGTGTGAAAATATAAAAATGCTCTCCCTGAGCACACACATGCTCAGATTCACAGGCTTGTGCACTCACACGCCTCCAACACCTCCTTCCACTCAGCTGTGGATTCACTCAGGACAGAGTCACAGCATAGAATGATACTCAGGGATGCAGAGCCGCAAGCGGCTGGGGGAGACTGGAGCCCGGCTCGCGCCGAGCCCAGCTGACGATGGGATCCCGAGGAGGGCAGATGGGTTTTGGGTGTTGGCCCATCGCCTCTGGGGGTCCCGGAAGCAGCCGGATAAAACTCGCCCATCACACTAGCCACCATCTTCGCTGTCCGGACGCTGAGAGACGGCCTCGCGACCAGATCAACAGAGCAAAGCCAGTTCGAGCCCAGATCGCGCGGCCAAAGCGGCCGCGCAAGAGTCCACTCAAAATAGTGAAACAGTGATGTCTTTTGATGCACTGTATTCCACAAAGAGCAGGAAAGTTTATTGGGAGGGAGATATAAAGACGAAAGAAATGACATACAGAGTCTGCCAGGTAGTTGAGGTGCGGGAGGGGGAGGGAGGTGGGGACATTGGTGATGGTAGATGGGTTTGGGTGGAGGGATGGGTGTTGGAACACTGTGGATCCAGAGCTCTACATGAGCATCTTTCAATTGTATGTCTAAAATGGTGTAATGATATTTGGGGGGGGAAAATAATAAAATTAAATAAAAAAAAGAATGATACTCAGGGATCTTGGGTCCACACCCCAAACTCTATCATAGAAGGATCTTGAGTCCACACCCAAAATCTCCGTCATAGACAGATGTTGGGTTCATACTAGCATAGAAAGATCTGAGCCATACCCAAATAGTAACTTGACACTCAGTGCAGAGGGGGATGTGATCTGATCTGATGACACAACCCGTTTTCTGCCTGTAGAGAGCATCATTTATACAGACGATAACTTTAATTATTGCCGGTCTTGATGACAGCTCCATGCAATGGTTTTAAAGAGTCAAGGCTTGGTGTTGTCAGAACAGTGCCTGCATAGAACCAAAAGCAACACATAATAGACTAAAAGAATATGACTTTGTGGACTTTTCTACACTCATTATTATGACTGGAGATTGGGGAGGTACTAATGGTCTTGCTTCCTTAGACTAAGAAGCCCGTTATGGAGCTTGAAATCTTTCCATGGCCGTATCTCGCCTTCATATGCATCATGGACTTATTAACTTTGTATTCACATTCCTTCACTGCTGATTCTGACCCATTTTAGTTATTCTTCATTAGGCATCTGTTTCTCCAGATACTATGCATAATATCCTCTCTTCCCAAGACCACCACTCATTCATTTTCTGGTGTTTTTTGCACGTCCTCTGATATCTACATGACAAGCTCTTTTCTTCTTTTCTCCATTTTCAAAACCCAGTGGAAATGTTACTTCTGGATTACTTCTGCATCACTCTCCAGGCAGAAACAATTTATGATGAACATTCAATGTTCTGGGCACTGTGGTAGGGATTTAAGGATATATGGAATATAGTTCAAGCTGGGGAGATTCCCTAGGGTTAGGCACAGTGGTGCTGGAGCTATTGCCTTAAAATTATTTCCTGATCCATTTTCTTCCCTCAAGTAATGAGGTTCTAGGAGTCTGGACCTAGGACCTCTGTCTCAGCATCATCAGTGACTGGCACAATGCAGGGCACATGTAGAGAGTGTCTCCTCAAGCTAGGCTGAAATCTACTATAGAAATACAAGTGATAGCACCCTGTGATGAAGTGAACTCATTGGTGCAATGAGAGGAGGAGGTGGTGGGGGTGTGGATTCTATCCCCTGGAAGACTTAAGTGCTCTGCTACAATCATTTTGGGAAGTGAGGAAAAGGACAACCAGGGTGAGCTTTAGAATGGTGATGTTCAGCATCATTCAGCCCAGAGTACATTTAAGGCCAACGGAGAGGCTCATTAGGGATGGGGAGGAGAAAATGGGTGAAAACAGTCAACAGTCAGGACAGGGCAGGAGGCTTAGTGCGGAACATAAGGTGTGTGTTATGTGTGGGTCTGGGTATTTAAGGAGGCCTGCCCAGTAGGGTTAGCCAGAGGGTGAGGATCTGGTGGACTGAGCCTTCACCAGGTCACCTAGTATGCAGAGACTACTTTCCTGAAACGGGAAGACCGGAGAGGCTGCATCTGAGTCAAGGACTCACGCGAAGTGTTTTCTCAGGAGGTGTTCCTGGAGAAGTTGCTAGAAAGGTGGAAATGTCCTGAGAACAATGTGTTGTGCTTTAGACCCACAGAGGAGTTGAGAGCTTCCCTTCAGAGAGGTCCTTCCTGTGGGTCTGAAGCCTGGAGTGTAGCCGTGTGCCACTGACAATTGCTGGTTAAAGACAGTCCTGTAGAGGCAAAAGGATACACGTGACAGCCCTTTAATGTATGTTCTGTAATCCATAATCTGGAAGGGAAGGAAAAGAGAAAGAGATAGAGGGAAAGGGAAAGAAATAAAGAACCTGCCATGGAGGCGGGCTGGGAGAGGGGGAGGGAACCGGGGACGTTGGTGGTGGGAGATGGGCACTGGTGGAGGGATGGGTGCTGGAACACTGTATGACCAAAACCCAAATATAAACATCTTTGTAATGGTTTATCTCACGGTGTTATGATAAAATACTTAAAAAATAAAGACAGTCAGTCCTGTAGAGACATCTGTCTCCAGTGCTCAGATTGTGTTCCTGGTACTGTGGCTTTGGGCTGCCTGTGCTCACCTCTCTGACAACCTAAAGCATATCCTGGCTGTGGAGTGCAGCGCACAGGAGGATCGAAGCACCCAAAACCAGTAAAGGGGTTAGAGTGTATGGGAAGAGAACAGAGTTTTAGGTTTGGTGTGGAACATGGAGTGTGGATCACATGTGGGATTGGTCATTTAAGGGGATTCTTAGGAACACTTTGAATATTCTTTTGTGCATGCATTGTTGAACCAGTAATCTGCCCTTTGGAGCTCCCAAACCCGAGGCAGAGATGAATAATAAACAGGTGAGTTGTCACATGATGTCAGCTGGTCAGCAGGAAAGTGAGGCAGAATGAGGGGTGCGGCTGGATTGGGCTAAATTCCTTTAATGAGATGACTTCTGAATGGAGACATGTAAGGAAAGGGGGGAGCCGTTCAGCACTTGTAATCAAAGGGACTGCCATGGAGAGGAGCTTGAAGCGCTTGAGGATAGCAGCAGGCAGGGGCCAGCGTCACACGACCACTCAAGCAATTGAGGATAACAGAACTGGGCAGGGACCAGTGTCACGTGACTGCTCAAGCAATTGAGGATAGCAGCGCTGGGCAGGGGCCAGCATCATGTGACCACTCGTCATGGCCTTTCTTCCTGAGTGTGATGGGGAGTTTATAATCATTCTGAGTGAAAGTAGGTAATTGTTTCTTCCTTTTAAGAAGGTCATTTTTGCCTGAAAAAGATCAGCTGGACTGAGCAGTTGAATATTCTGGATTTTCTGGAGTGACACCTCCAAATTCTGCAACACTGATAATCCAGTAGTAACACCCAGATTGGATGAGATGTGATACAGAAGACAACCAGTCTCGACTGACAAAAATATTAACACAGAATCTTTATTTCTAACAACACCTTAGTAATCCCTCAGACAAGGACTTAATATCTGCAATGGTGAGATAGAACAATTTCCACTAAATTTCTCTTAGGGAATATCTTTTGATCATTCTGTTGGTCAATATAGAGTAAATTATTGTGGGCCTGCAGGGTGGGGGTTGGGAAAATGGAGACAGTCGTGGATGGAGGGTGACAGTGATGGTGGGATTGGTGTTAGTATATTGAATGCCTGTAACTAATCATCATGAACAACTTTGTAAAAGACAGTGTTTAAATAAAGGGGGGCAGACTGAGTAAAAAAAATCACTTGTATCACTTCACTTGTCTTCCCGTTGATCATCGATTTGCTCGAGCAGGCGCCAGTAACATCTCCATATGTCCTGTCTCATGCTAGAAGAGCCCAAGGGCATCTGCTTGCTCCAGGAACATAAAGAACCTCAAACCATTTCATCAGGTCATGGGAATGAGGTCTATAATTGTTACTCGTATTTGGCATATCAAATATGACATGGGTAGCTTGCCAGGCTCTGCTGTGAGGGTGGCATACTCTTGTAGACACCTCTAATCTTGAGCATTATTGATGAACTTTGTGGCCACGCAAGCTGGGCTGTGATCAGCTCTTCTGCTGGGTGGAGCTCTGAGGAGAGGGGGGTCCGGATGTGGAAAATGGTGTGGGGTTCCTCTGGCTTCTTGGGAGGCTCTGCTGGGGTGGCAGGCCAGGGATAGAACCCACCATCCCTCCCGGTGCCTGAAAAAAGATACCTTTACTTTTAAAAGGGGGCTCTAGGGGCCGGAGCTATAGCACAGCAAGAAGGGATTTTGCCTTGTACGCAGTCCAGTTATGCGTTTAATCCCCGGCATCTCATATGGTTCCCAGAGAGCCACCAGGAGTAATTTCTAAGTGCAGAGTCAGGAGTAACCCCTGAGCATGGCCAGGTGTAACCCAAAATGCAACAATCAAACAAACAAACAAAACCAACTGGACTCTAGTTCCTGACTGTGGAGGAGGAAGGGCCAGAGGAATCTGCTGAGTTGGGAACAGCAGAGGAGACTGTGGGAAACGGGTAGACTTAAAACTTGACTGTGAGGCCAATATAACTGCTCTGGTGTGAAGGAATGAGGAGAAAGCATGAGTCTTAACAGTAAAAGAAAGAGGCTAAGAAGTTGGGTGCAGGAAACAAGCAGGTTCCCTGTTGGTTATGTTTCATGGCATCAGCCTAGACAGACACGAGTTTATAGAAGTCTGGGACACAGAATTGGAGCCAAGTGTCAATAGTTCACACATGATTATAAGACACAGAGTTTGCTGAGAGCACCTTCAGAGAGCGCAGAGCTAGGAAGAAGTTCCAGGAGCAGATTCTGCCCTTGGCCCTGCCACCTCTCTGAAGTGGGCATCTTGACAGTTATGGGAGTGAGTGTGTTGGGAACAATGAGATCGTGCATGGGGTGGTTTCAGCAAATGCTAAAGCTAAAGCATCAGCTCTTATGAGGGGACAGCTCAGTTCTGGAAGCCTTGCACTGGCCAGTCTCTTTCAGCGGGATCCTGTTGGACGCAACAGGTACTGTTTCAGGTGTGGCAGATTATTTCTGATGGATTCCTGTGCCCTGCTGAATCCAAAGGAGAATGGGAATGAGGCTTTCCCAATGAGGGCAGCTGATTGCCTGCTGAAAGACAGGACTGAAGTCATATTGGTAGCCACACCTTGACCAAATCTTCACACTATGATATAGAAGGAAATAGAGCGCCAAGAGGGGCACAGATATCTGCAGGTCTTGCTTCTCTTTCAGAGACAATGTATGGTGGCAGACAATATGCAGAGGCAGAGACGAGGAATGGTGGTAGAGACAATGTATGGTGCAGAGACATTGTATGGTGCAGAGACAATGTATGGTGCAGAGACAGTGTATGGTGCAGAGACATTGTATGGTGCAGAGACATTGTATGGTGCAGAGACAATGTATGGTGGCAGACAATATACAGAGGCAGGGACGAGGAATGGTGGTAGACACAATGTATGGTGCAGAGACAATGTATGGCGCAGAGACAATGTATGGTGCAGAGACAATGTATGGCACAGAGACAATGTATGGCGCAGAGACAATGTATGGCACAGAGACAATGTATGGTGCAGAGACAATGTATGGTGGCAGACAATATGCAGAGGCAGAGATGAGGAATGGTGGTAGAGACAATGTATGGCGCGAGACATTGTACGGTGCAGAGACAATGTATGGTGGCAGACAATATACAGAGGCAGGGACGAGGAATGGTGGTAGACACAATGTATGGTGCAGAGACAATGTATGGCGCAGAGACAATGTATGGTGCAGAGACAATGTATGGCACAGAGACAATGTATGGCGCAGAGACAATGTATGGCACAGAGACAATGTATGGTGCAGAGACAATGTATGGTGGCAGACAATATGCAGAGGCAGAGATGAGGAATGGTGGTAGAGACAATGTATGGCAGAGACATTGTACGGTGCAGAGACAATGTATGGTGGCAGACAATATACAGAGGCAGAGATGAGGAATGGTGGTAGACACAATGTATGGTGCAGAGACAATGTATGGTGCAGAGACAATGTATGGTGCAGAGACAATGTATGGTGCAGAGACATTGTATGGTGCAGAGACAATGTATGGTGCAGAGACATTGTATGGTGCAGAGAAAATGTATGGCGCAGAGACAATGTATGGTGCAGAGACAATGTATGGCGCAGAGACAATGTATGGTGCAGAGACAATGTATGGTGCAGAGACAATGTATGGTGCAGAGACATTGTATGGTGCAGAGACAATGTATGGTGCAGAGACAATGTATGGCACAGAGACAATGTATGGCGCAGAGACAATGTATGGTGCAGAGACAATGTATGGCGCAGAGACAATGTATGGCGCAGAGACAATGTATGGTGCAGAGACAATGTATGGTGCAGAGACATTGTATGGTGCAGAGACATTGTATGGTGGCAGACAATATACAGAGGCAGAGATGAGGAATGGTGGTAGAGACAATGTATGGTGCAGAGACATTGTATGGTGCAGAGACAATGTATGGTGCAGAGACATTGTATGGTGCAGAGACATTGTATGGTGGCAGACAATATACAGAGGCAGAGATGAGGAATGGTGGTAGACACAATGTATGGTGCAGAGACAATGTATGGTGCAGAGACAATGTATGGTGCAGAGACAATGTATGGTGCAGAGACAATGTATGGTGCAGAGACATTGTATGGTGCAGAGACAATGTATGGTGCAGAGACATTGTATGGTGCAGAGAAAATGTATGGCGCAGAGACAATGTATGGTGCAGAGACAATGTATGGCGCAGAGACAATGTATGGTGCAGAGACAATGTATGGTGCAGAGACAATGTATGGTGCAGAGACATTGTATGGTGCAGAGACAATGTATGGTGCAGAGACAATGTATGGCACAGAGACAATGTATGGCGCAGAGACAATGTATGGTGCAGAGACAATGTATGGCGCAGAGACAATGTATGGCAGAGACAATGTATGGTGCAGAGACAATGTATGGTGCAGAGACATTGTATGGTGCAGAGACATTGTATGGTGGCAGACAATATACAGAGGCAGAGATGAGGAATGGTGGTAGAGACAATGTATGGTGCAGAGACATTGTATGGTGCAGAGACAATGTATGGTGCAGAGACATTGTATGGCGCAGAGACATTGTATGGCGCAGAGACAATGTATGGTGCAGAGACAATGTATGGTGCAGAGACAATGTATGGTGCAGAGACAATGTATGGCGCAGAGACAATGTATGGCACAGAGACACTGTATGGCGCAGAGACAATGTATGGTGCAGAGACAATGTATGGCGCAGAGACAATGTATGGTGCAGAGACAATGTATGGTGCAGAGACAATGTATGGTGGCAGACAATATACAGAGGCAGAGATGAGGAATGGTGGTAGAGACAATGTATGGTGCAGAGACATTGTATGGTGCAGAGACAATGTATGGCACAGAGACACTGTATGGCGCAGAGACAATGTATGGCGCAGAGACAATGTATGGCGCAGAGACAATGTATGGTGCAGAGACAATGTATGGTGCAGAGACAATGTATGGTGGCAGACAATATACAGAGGCAGAGATGAGGAATGGTGGTAGAGACAATGTATGGTGCAGAGACATTGTATGGTGCAGAGACAATGTATGGTGCAGAGACATTGTATGGTGCAGAGACATTGTATGGTGCAGAGACAATGTATGGCACAGAGACAATGTATGGTGCAGAGACAATGTATGCCGGAGAGACAATGTATGGCGCAGAGACAAGGTATGGTGCAGAGACAATGTATGGTGCAGAGACAATGTATGGTGCAGAGACAAGGTATGGTGCAGAGACAATGTATGGTGCAGAGACAATGTATGGTGCAGAGACATTGTATGATGCAGAGACAATGTATGGTGCAGAGACATTGTATGGCGCAGAGACAATGTATGGTGCAGAGACAATGTATGGTGCAGAGACAATGTATGGTGCAGAGACAATGTATGGCACAGAGACAATGTATGGCGCAGAGACAATGTATGGTGCAGAGACAATGTATGGCGCGAGAGACAATGTATGGCGCGAGAGACAATGTATGGTGCAGAGACAATGTATGGTGCAGAGACAATGTATGGTGGCAGACAATATACAGAGGCAGAGATGAGGAATGGTGGTAGAGACAATGTATGGTGCAGAGACATTGTATGGTGGCAGACAATATACAGAGGCAGAGATGAGGAATGGTGGTAGAGACAATGTATGGTGCAGAGACATTGTATGGTGCAGAGACAATGTATGGTGCAGAGACAATGTATGGTGCAGAGACAATGTATGGCACAGAGACAATGTATGGCGCAGAGACAATGTATGGTGCAGAGACAATGTATGGCGCAGAGACAATGTATGGCGCAGAGACAATGTATGGTGCAGAGACAATGTATGGTGCAGAGACAATGTATGGTGGCAGACAATATACAGAGGCAGAGATGAGGAATGGTGGTAGAGACAATGTATGGTGCAGAGACATTGTATGGTGCAGAGACAATGTATGGTGCAGAGACAATGTATGGTGCAGAGACATTGTATGATGCAGAGACATTGTATGGCGCAGAGACAATGTATGGCGCAGAGACAATGTATGGTGCAGAGACAATGTATGGCGCAGAGACAAGGTATGGTGCAGAGACAATGTATGGTGCAGAGACAATGTATGGTGCAGAGACAAGGTATGGTGCAGAGACAATGTATGGTGCAGAGACAATGTATGGCGCAGAGACAATGTATGGTGCAGAGACAAGGTATGGTGCAGAGACAATGTATGGCGAGAGACAATGTATGGTGCAGAGACAAGGTATGGTGCAGAGACAAGGTATGGTGGCACGCATTGTTTTTCCCAACTTCCTTTCAGCTCCCAGTTGTCTGCTTGAAGCCTGGTTTTGCCAGTCCCTCCAAACTCTCACCTTCTCAGACCAGTCTGAAATCCTTCCAGCTTTTGAATTGCTTCATAACTTTACATCTTACTGCTTAACAACTTAGTATCCTACAGACTTCTCTTGATACCTAAGATTTTACCTCTCTGCTTTTGTTATTCACTTAGTTCATGTCAATGGCTGTAGCTGAAACTCCACTTTACTGGCAACTTTCCACTTTGGCTATTTTCCCAAATATTAGAATGGCATATCAGTACTTTTATATCTTAGGTAAATAAAAAATAAAACATAACCAGTTGAAGAAAAATGTGGATTTTGGGGGGGAACACACCTAGCAGTGCCCAGGGATTGCTCATGGAAAATTTTGGGGACCGTATTGGGTGCTGGGGATAGAACCCAGGTTGGTAGCGTGCAAGGGAAGCTCTTTACCTGCTGTACTATCTCTCTGGATTTCGTGTGCGTGCATGTGTGCACGTGTGCATGCTTGTGTGTGTGTGTCGCACACACATGCATGTGTGCATGTATCCAAAATGATGAACCTTTCTGTCCCCCTTTGAACTTTACTTTATCTGGCAGGCTCTCCCCACATGCTGGAAAGCTTTGGGTTTTCACCTACTGACCACATTTAAAAGACAGCCCCTTCCCCACCAATCTGCTATCAAAATTCCAGGATATCAGTCACTTCTCCAAAGCTGATCTGGGTCATGGACTCACCCTTGAAACAAGTAATGTGACCAGATGCCATAATCTCTGTACCTTCCAACCCTGGGGTGAGGTCGAGTGCCTGGGGCAGTTTGAAGACGGAACAGATGGAGGTCCACAAGCTGACTGAAGCACTGGACCGGAGGGAGGAGGCAGGTATGTGGGGTCAGGAGTAAGTCTGCCCTCTTCAGGGCTTTCCTCTAGAATCTCTCTTCATCCCTTTCTGTCAGTGGCATTTTCTTCTCTTAGCTTTCCTTCCTTGAGAATATCTTCCTAGACTCATCCCCTTGCCGGACTACGGCCGCTCCTCCAGGCTTAGGAAGAGCCCTGTTGTCTTGCTTCTGTGTTGCCACAGTGCAGGGAGCCTGTGGTGATGTAATGTGATGATGTATTTACGGTTTCTTCTCTTTCCCTGGTTTGTGAGCTACCACTACCATGGCTGTGGGCTACACTTTTGAAGTTCTAGTGCCAGAAGTAGTTGTGATTCACAGTAGGTACTTCACGAATGTTCCCTGCACTCAGAAGACGGTCAGACTATTTGTCTGAGTCCTGCTGATGTTCCCAGGTGCACCTTGTTTTTCTGTGTCCTAGAGGGTACTGGAAAGAGCAACGTGATCATTTTGAAAAGGCCTGGGAGAGAAAGAGAGACAATGAAGTTGGGCTTTTGTTGTTAATCTTAGACTGCTTATTTTTTTAAATTAAAATTATTTATTATACCACGGTGAGATATACAATTACAGCAATTACAAGAATATTCATGATTAGGTCTTAGTCATGCAGTTTTCCAGTACCAATCTCTCCTCCAGTGCCCATTTCCCACCACCAGTGTCCCAAGATTCCTTCCCCTCTCCCCCCAGCTTACCTCTACAGCAGGCCACCTCCTCCTCTTCCTCTTCCTCCTCTTCTTCTTCTCCTTCTTCTTCTCCTTCTTCTTCTTCTTCTTCTTCTTCTTCTTCTTCTTCTTCTTCTTCTTCTTCTTCTTCTTCTTCTTCTTCTTCTCTCCTCCTCCTTCTCTCTCCTCCTCCTCCTCTTCTTCTCTTCTTTTTTCTTCTCCTCCTCTTCCTCCTCCTCCTTCTGCTTCTTCTCCTTATCCTCATCCTCCTCTTACCTCCTCCTTTTTCTTCTCTGTCTCTCTCCCTTCTTTACACATTGTGTCTTGGCCTACATACATTTAAGAGTTACCATGTAGATCCCTTTGCCTACACCCAATGCTCAGTTCTAGTCTGGCATTACCATTTCCAACAATTAGTAGAACACCTATTTATACTTATATCCCACAAACGAATGCAGTTGGGCTGCTTATTAAGAGATCCTGGCACGTCACATCTGAGATCTGTGAAGTCATGACCAGAATGCCAGAGTGGGGAAAAGTTCTGTTGGCAAATGCCAAAATCATCAGCCCAAAGGTCCATAATTTACATTGGATTAGCAGGTGAAAGATTATCCGGCCACCACAACAATCCCTTTTTGGGGTATGAACATCTCATTTATAAAAATATTGATTCCACTTCTTTGGACATAATTGATTAATTATATTTTGGGCGAGAAAAATCACTTCCAGATCTCTGCAGGGGTTTGCCTCGCCTCATCTCACAATAGCCTATTCCCTTGACAATTGAACGGCCTGATTTTTCAAATCTGAGATGTCTCCCCGCTGGAATCCAGGGTGGGCATGATGGGGCCTACGGAGTCCACAAGGAATCAGGAAGAATGACTCTGAGAACTTCTGAAGTGGGTGGTAAAGAAATTATCTAAACATAGAATATTAGAGTCATTGTCTTAGAGGCTGAAAACATCCTGGAAATTGTAGTTCAGGGCTCCTTGGCTTTCAAATCTCCCCACCCATCAATCATTGCAACTAAGGGAAGGATGGGCCAGAAAAGTGAAAAATCCAAAAACACATTAAAATCCGCTTTCCCTGTCATTAAAAAGTTCAATACATGCTCTCACCAGAAAGTTAAAACAATATAGAACAAAGAAGAAAATCAAAATGTTATTCCATTATGCCTTCACATTATGAAAATCACTATTATTTTAAGGTATGCATTTTCAGTAATTTATTGTGTTAGAATTATTCTTTAGGTATTACATTTTAGCCATTACTGTCATCTATTGCAAAACATTGTGATGGTTTTATTTTTTAAAAAATCTTTATTTTTTTATTTAATTTAGGAGACATGATCTACAAAATTAGTAACAGTTGAGTTTTAGGCATATAATATTTCAACACCAGTCTCATCACCAGCGTCAACTTCCATCCATCAGTGTTCCTATACTCTGTTGCCACCCCCAATGGAGGGGCCTCCCCTGGCTTCCTTCCCACCTCCCACCTTCTTGTGGCCTTGAAAGGCAGGTTACAGAGTTCTATTGCAGCCTATGACTCCATGTTTTCAGTGTGATTGAGTCTGTCTTTTGGATATATAGCCATACCATTCTCCCACATGTGATGATTTCCTTTTAGATCACCTTTACAACATGACTTTTATTTTTATTGAATCACTGTGAGATACACAGTTACAAAGTTGCTCATGATTGGATTTCAGCCATACAGTGTTCCAACAATGGAAAAATAAAGACATTATTACAGAAATTGTAAAAAGTATATCTATTAAAAATCTTTACAACATGATTTTCACATTGTGGAATATTTAGGGTGCCTCTATTATACTTGTTTTGCTGTTAAAATAATAATGCAATTAGCCTTGTGTTCTAGAAAAGCTTTGCATTATCGCTAGATGCATCTTCAGACTATTATTTCCTAGAGGGGGAATTGCTGGAGCAAAGGTTGTTAATGATTTTGAGATTTGATCAATACTTAAAATGGAGTATAAATAAATATGCTCAGATTCACACTTCCTCTGGGTCTTAGTTTTTTGCACCCTTACCAAGGCACAGTTTTAGAAGGAGCCAGCTTGATAGTCGAAGGAAATGGTTCCATTTTTTCGTTGCTACTTTTTTTGAGAAATGACTTTATTGAGATATAATTCAGATGTCATAAAATTCACCCACTTAGTAGGTATGAATGACTGTTTCTGTTAGAGCCACAAGGTTGTCCAACTGTCACTACAAGCTAATGCTGGGACATTTCATCCTGTCCACAGCAGACTTTGTTTCCATTAGCCATTAGAGTCCCACACTCTCCTCCTCCCAAGATCATCAGCGAACCATTTTCTGGGTCTCAAACCTGCCTATTTGCAACCTTTCATGTAAATTCCAGTTCATATACATTCTGGAATCATACAATATACGACCTTTTTGTGTTGTAATTTTTTTTCCACTTAACTTAATGTTTTCAAGGCTCATCTGTGTGAACTTTATAGAGTGTATTTTAGTGCTTTTTTTAATGGCTAAAGAGTATGGAGAAACCGCATGTGTTGATCCCATTCTCTTGGATAATAAGCATCTTGCTTGCATCTACTTTTTTGATGCATCTACATTTTTTGAATGCTGCTATTATGAATATTGGCATAGGAAATTTTTCTGTGAATGCATGTTTTCATTTCTTTCTTTTCCTTTTGCTTAAGAAAGACAGTCCGTGTTCGCCCTTATTTAAGTGTCTGCCATCCTGGAAGCCAAAAACACCTCCATTCTTCTATGAATGGAACTTGAGGACTCTGCTGGCTCCAGAGGGGAGCACAGTTCCTTGAGCCCCCTTGACGGAAGAACCCTCATCTCTCTCTGAGGAGAGGTTGTGTAGGGAGAGACTGCATGAAGTGGAACATGAGGACAGGGGACCCGCCTAGCGCCCGAGCAGCTGGACCAATGCGAGTGATCAGTGGTGAGGACGGGGGTCCTGCCTAGCCCTCCAGAGCAGCTGGACCAACGCGAGTGATCAGTGGTGAGATGAATATTCCACTCAGCCTCCCCTCACGACCTGATTCTCTTGGGCATGTTCCCAGGAGTAGAGCTGCTTGCTTTGACTTCTAACTTTGGGATGACTGTTTCAGAAACAACTGAACTATTTTACATTCTTTTTCCACTCTTCTTTTTATTTTATTTCTTTTAAATATTATACCACGTGATATATACAATTACACTATTATACCATGTGAGATTTACAATTACAACGTTGTTCATGTTTGGAGGTTTTGGTCACATAGTGTTCCAGCAGAACCGCCCTCCACCAGTGTCCATTTCCAATGTCCCCAATTCCCTCCTCCTTCCCATAGCCTGCCTTGCAGCGAAGGTTTAGGGTTCTCATCTCTCTGCATCCTTGCCAGTATTTCTGCTTGATTACAGCAGTCTTGATGAGTGTGAAGAAGTTTCTCCTAATTTTTATATTTTTTCTCTTTGTATTTGCTGATGACTTAGTACACTGTATTTTTTCTTTACTTTTTTTTAAAAGTCACACCAGGTGATGCTCAGGGTTCCTCCTCACTCTGCACTCAGGAATTATTCCTGATGGTGCTCGGGGACCATACGGGACGCTGTGGATAAGAACTTGGGTCAGCCACGTGCAAGGTAAATGCCCTCCCTGCTATGCTATCACTCCGGCTCAGTATCACTTGTGATTTGCTTGAGCGGGCACCAGTAACATCTCAATACGTCCTGTCACAAGCGATATAGCCCAAGGGCATCATCCCGCTCCAGGAACATAAAGAGCCTCAAACCATTCCATCATAGCCCAGCGTGGTTCATCAATAATTGCTCAAGTTTTGAGGTCATGGGAATGAGGTCTACAATTATTACTGGTATTTGGCATGTCAAATATGACACGGATAGCTTGCCAGGCTCTGCCGTGTGGGTGGGATACTCTGGTAGTCACCTCAAAACTCGAGCAATTATTGATGAACCACGCCGGGCTATGATCAGCTCTTCTGCTGGGCAGAGCTCTGAGGAGAGGGGGTCCGGATATGGAAAATGGCGGCCCTCATGGTGTTGGGGTTCCTCTGGCTTCTTGCGAGGCTCTGCTTGGGTGGCAGGCCAGGGCTAGAACCCCCTATCCCTACACTGTGTTTTTTTCAAATGTGCTTTTTAGGTTACATCTTTGATAGAGAATGTCTGTTCAAATGATCAGCCCATTTTAAAATTGGGTTTGTTCTCATATTTCTGTTTTAAGAGTTCTTTATTAGTTTGGATTCAAATCCTGTAATAAATGTATGATGTGAAAATGTTTTATCTTAAATTAAGAATTGTCCTTTTTAAAAAATAGCGACACAAAGTTTTAATTGCTATGAAGTCCAATTGATCTGTTTTTCCTCTATTGTGCCTTGTACTTGTCATGTCAGAGCTAAGAAAATATTGCTCCCTTCCAAGCCCAGATATAGAGTACAATCAGTTGTATACTTCAGTCTGGGAGTTTGATGGATTTAAATTACGGATTTTAGTTTATTACATTTT
This sequence comes from Cryptotis parvus, assembly GCA_021461705.1. NCBI lineage: Eukaryota > Metazoa > Chordata > Mammalia > Eulipotyphla > Soricidae > Cryptotis > Cryptotis parvus. Next base: position 196,227 of record JAJIBD010031367.1, read on the forward strand.
TTAACATTTAGTACTGAGGTTGCAGATTCATATTTTTTGATGCATTTTGTGCTTATCTGTTTTATTTTTCCCCTTAGGCTAGTCTTTTATTATTGATATTTTATGATTTTTTTATATTTTGAATGTTAGCACTTTGTCTTATTTTATGTCATTTTATTTTCAGGCTTGTATTTTACCTACTTATTTTCCTTATTGTGCAGAATTAGTCTTTTTAAACTAATACTTTCTATACAATTAATGAGTAAAGAAACTGTACTGCTTGGTGTTGAAGGTGTAAAATGGCTTTTTGTCCTTGAACTCCATCTGTTCCTCACCTGTGGATGCTTCACAGAACCGTGAATTTCCTATAGTTACCTGGTAAATGTAAAGAGTGGATAATCTTGAGTTAGGAGAAACTTATGAAAGATGGAAATTTGGAGTTGTGCTTAGGAACATAGATTTTTGATTCAGGGAGTTCTTAGTCTCAAATCTGGTTACTAGGAGCTAGAAGGTAGTACAGTGATGGCTTGAGCCACATGCCCCCCTAGACAATGCTGGGGTGGGCCTGGTGACCTCCAACACTGCTGTGACTGAGTATACACCATCCTCAAGGCTCTAACATTGATCTGTATGGCCTATTGGCTGAGGGTTTCGGGAATAGATCTGGGACGCCTTAAGCCAGTGTAGGAGCAACCCCTCTCAATCAAAGTATGTCTGTTTTTTGTTTGTTTTGGGCCACACCCAGCTGTGTACTCTGGGCTCTGTGCTCAGGAATCACTCCTGGCAGGCTCAGGGAACCATATGGAGTGCCAGGGATAGAACCAGCTGCTGTGAGCAAGGCAAAGGCTCTATCCGCTGCACTGTAGCACTATAGCTCTTGCCCCATATTCTTTACTTAACTCATGAACTTGGGCAAAGCATTGATCCCTTTGAGTTAATTTTATTATCTTTGCATTGGGGATGGCCATACTTATCAGAGGATTAAAGTATGGAGTCAAGTTTAGGTAAGACAGAAAATGGAACAGGGGCTAACAATAGAGGGTACTATGCCAACTAGAACTGAGCATTAAATAGAGGCAAAGATACAAATGACAACCTTTTAATGTATGTTCTGTAATCCATAGTCTGAAGAAAAAAAGAAAGAGAGAAAAGGAAAGAAATAAAGAACCTCATGGAGCAGGGCTGGGGAAGGGGAGGGAACCATGTTGGTGGTGGGAGATGGGCACTGGTGGAGGGACGGTGCGAACACTGTATGACCAAACCCAAACATGAACTTTTTATTGTATATCTTTTTATTTATATCTCACGGTGGATAATAAAATACTTAAAAAAAAAAAAAAAAGAATGTGTGTGGGGCTGATCATGAGACCAAACTCCACTGGAAACAATCAAAAGAATTGAGAAGAGTCGGACATTTAAACGCAGAAGACTGGGGAGAAAATCAAAGGGGCCTCTGACTGAAAGCAGAAGAATCAGAATGGAAGGGAGTGTTCTTCTCGACAGGGGAAGTGGGCGCCATGTCCTCTGAGACCAAGAGTTAGGGTTTTAGTTGCTTGTGTAACTACTAGAATGTGGGGTACTGGAACGGAGGCACTAGTCAGCAGGATGCTTGAAGAGGTTGTGTGTTCCAAGAGTGGGCAGTGAGGAGGTAGGGAGGGATCTTATTTCCTTTAAGATCAGAGTCAGCGATGTTGTTCTGATGTCATTATTTTATCCAACCTGGTACTGGAAGTCGAAGCCTGAACAGTTAGTAAGAAAGAAAATAGAAAGCCATAATGCTAGAGATGAAGAACCTCCCGATAGCGCCAGTAATATTCATTGCCTACTTTTAGCAGGGCACATAGAGCCCAAAATGCCTTACGCCGTGGGGCATACTCTATAAACACCTCCAAATAAGCCTACGGAGGGCTGCGCTGGGGCTGATGAGGAGCAATTAAAAGGCGCGCCCTGGGTGGGGCGCCGGGTGGGAGGTCTCCGGGGGGACCCACCGCCCCCCCCCGACGCGGCAACCCCCCAGCACCATGGAAAACCATGATCGGCCGAGGCGCTGGGGAGTTCTGTGAAAGAAAAAATGGCGGCGCCAGGGCGCGGCTGGCGCCGGTGGGGCCGCGGACCCACCAGCCCCCGACGCCTCAAACGGTGCCAGGGGAGGACCCTCGCCCCTTCGAGATCCGGACCAATCTGGCGTTGAGAATAACTCTCCAGGTGGGCGACCGCGGAGGCTGGCTGTGGAGTTCTGATAGGAAGTCAATGGAAAAGCGGCGCCCATGAGTGGGTGGGCGCGGGTTTTAGCCGGTGGGCCAAGGCTGGAACCCACCAGCCTCCCGACGCCCATGAACCTGGGCACAGGGAGCAAGGAACCGCCGCCCCATCTGAGAGTCTCTGACACATACCTCGGATTGAGAAAACTGCTCAGGGTGGGTCGAGATCCGGGCTGTGATGGGCTGGCGGCTGGTGGAGTTCTGATGAGAGGGAAGTCCAATGTGGAAAATGGCGGCGCCTGGAGTGGGGTGGGGGTCGCGGGCTTGTTGTGAGGTTCTGAAGAAAAAAAAATTTAATATTCCCACATGATATTGTCTGATCTCCTGATAAAGTACCCCTCCTCTCGCAATCATGGGTTATCTGCTCTCACATCCATTTCAGATTCAAATTTATGCAGAGAATACCTAGACCAGAGAAAAGACTATAGTTCTCAGATTTTTTTTTTTCTCTCAGAAATTGTTAATGGCTGTGGAAGAAGAGGGAACATCCTCTGATTTTGTATGAGACAAAACCTTGACCCCAAAAGCTAACAAGGACAAAACAGGAAAGTATTCTTTTCAGGCCGCCGATCTGACTTATAAATATAAATGAAAAAATTCCAAAGCATTACCAAAGAACAATCCAGTTTCATATTAACTGTCATGGAAGTTCAATGTGTATTAATTCCAGGAACATAAATTTGAGTTACATTAGAGGACTATTAAGATAGTTTAACTCACTGAAAGAGTAAAGAGAAACAACATGTTAATAATTTAAGTATATGTAGTGAAAGCTGATAAAAGTTTCTATAAAAAGAATTAAGTGAAATTTCTCTGAATTGATATAAAATGATATAAGGGACACTCATCCAATAGAAAATTATAAAAAAGCATTTCCTTTAAGATCAGAGTCAGCAATGTTGTCCGATGTCATTATTTTATCCAACATGGTACTGGAAGTCATAGCCTGAACAGTTAGTAAGAAAGAAAATAAAAAGCCATAATGCTAGAAATGAAGAAAAAGCCTTTAATATTCCCATATGATATGATTATTTATATAGAAAAACTAAAAAAATTCCACAAATAAGTTATTAGGATTAATAAGAGAATTTAGCACAATTCTCATACAAAATTTAATATACAAAATAAATTGCATTTGTAGTCACCAGCCCCCAGTAGGTAGAACATGCAATAAAAATACGTACTATTTATAATTGTGCATATAAAGAAATGTAAATGTAAGGAGCCTTTAAAGAGAAAATTATAAAATGTTATTGAAAGGAATTAAAGGAGACATAAAGGGGTATTTTATGCTCGTGGAAAAGACTCAATTTCATAAAGCTGTCACTTTTTCCCAAGTCGATTCAGAGTCAATGCTCATTAAGATTCCAACAAAGTGTTTTTTTTTCTTTTGTAGAATTTGATGCCAATACTACATTTTATGGAAGAAATAAAGTATTAAGAATAGGTTACCCATAAAGAAGAAAAATGAGGGATACTTTACTCAGCTCCTATTAGTCTACAGCTACATTAATGAAAAATAGGACTGAGTTGTACTAATATCAAGACAGTGCAGTGAAAAAAAATGGACAGGTATCCCTATATTGTATTGTTTAATTTACCGTGTATTTTATAATTTACTGTGTATACGGTAAAGCAAATTCCAGGTGGATTAAAGTCTTAATTATGATTGTAGCACTATGTACAGTAACCAGGATCTGTAAATAACCCAAGTGTGTGCTAACAGAAGAAAGAGCCAAAAAAGAAGTGGTAGATTTACACAAGAGAATATGGCTCCGCTCTAAGAAGGGATGCTGTCTTGCCATTTGCTACCACGAAGATGGAACTGAAGGTAACACACTAAGCAGATAAGTCAGAATGAGAAAGACAGAAATAGATCGCTCTCATTCGTATGCGGGATATGAAGCCAGCCATCCCGGGAAGAAACAATGAAAACAAACTCGGAATCCAGAATTAAAATCAGCGACATGGGAGGGCTGAAGGAGGCATAGTGACAGTGTTGGGATTGGGGTGGAAACGTTGTCCCCTTAAGACCCACAAACATCTGCACGTCTGTAAAGCATGTGACCTCAGTAAAAGAACAATAACAAAGATGGAAATGTTGTTGATTAATATAAATTCCTTCAGAAGAAAGCATTAAAGAGCATATTGAGGCCTACGTGTTAGAGGACACTTCTGGTACAACAACGCACTGGAAGTTAAACTAAATAAACAAAATATGAATAGACGTGTCTATATATTTTTAAAATCTCACTAAAAATGAAGAGTTAGCATGGAAGAAGATAATAGGCAACCGCAAAGTTTGTGGTGAAACAACAGAACCAATGAGTGGGGAAACTGAAGAGAGTCAAGGCTCTTGCGCAGCGCTGAGCAAATGTCAGGAGGCCGCACCAACACCTCACTGACGTGCAGAGCTCTGCACATCCCGGGAGGTTGCATAAGGAATCAAGTAGTTGGCCACAAAAATGAAAAAAAACAAGGAAGGAAGGAAGGAAGGAAGGAAAGGAAGGAAGGAAGGAAGGAAGGAAGGAAGGAAGGAAGGAAGGAAGGAAGGAAGGAAGGAAGGAAGGAAGGAAGGAAGGAAGGAAGGAAGGAAGGAAGGAAGGAAGGAAGGAAGGAAGGAAGGAAGGAAGAAGGAAGGAAGGAAGGAAGGAAGGAAAAGAAAGAAAGAAGGAAGGAAGGAAAAGAAAGAAAGAAAGAAAGAAAGAAAGACAAAGAAAGAAAGAAAGAAAAGAAAGAAAGAAAAAGAAAGAAGGAAGGAAGGAAGGAAAAAAGAAAGAAAGAAAAAGAAAGAAAGGAAGGAAAGGAAAGAAAGAAAGAAAGAAAGAAAGAAAAGAAAGAAAGAAAGAAAGAAAGAAAGAAAGAAAGAAAGAAAGAAAGAAAGAAAGAAAGAAAGAAAGAAAGAAAGAAAGAAAGAAAGAAAAGAAAAGAAAGAATATTTGCTTCCCTCACTACCCTCATGGTAACCTGCGGTCAGAGTCCATGTGTGGTTTATAGTGGACACCTATTCCCTTGTTCCTTTCCCTTTGTGTCCCACATAAGGATAAGATTGCTTGGTCTTTGTCTTTCTTATTATGACTTCTCTTTGCATGACACCCCCTTTCAGTTTCATCCATGTTGTAGTAAAAGGCAAGCCTCTCTCTCTCTCTCTCTCTCTCTCTCTCATCACCATGAGCATGATCGGGTTTCAGTTACACAATGTTCCCACACCCATCGCTCCACCAGTTCACATTTCCCAACACCAGTATCCCCAGAGTCCCTCCCACTCCCCCTCCCACAACCTACCTCAAAGGCAGGCACTTCTCTCTCTCTCTCTCTCTCTCTCTCTCTCTCTCTCCCTTCCCTCTTCCCCACAGTGTGGTTTGCAATACAGACACTGAAGGGTTATCATGTATATCCCTTTACCTACTTTCAATACCAGTTGTGGTCTACCATTACCATTTCCAAGTATTGTCAAACTGATCCCTTCTTTATCTTACTACCCTTTGCCACTACCACTTGTGACAGATTCCAACCATGGACAAGTTCTCCTGGCCCGCGTTTTCCTTGGCCCTGGATATTAGTCTTATACTATTTTTTGACTTTTTTGGGTCACACCCAGTGATGCTCAGGGGGTTACTTCTGGCTCTGCACTCAGGAATTACTCCTGGTGGTGCTTGGGGACCATATGGGATGCTGGGGATCAAACCTAGGTCTGCTGTGTGCAAGGCAAATGTCCTCCCTGCTGGACTATTGCTCCGGTCCTATTGTTTTCTACAGTCCACAAATGAATGCATTTATTCTACATCTATCCTTTTCCTTCTGACCTAGCACTATTCACAATAGCCAGAATTTGGAATGCTCTGAGCAACTGAAATGCCCAAGAACAGGATGAATAAATGATGGTACATCTACACAGTGGAATACTATAAAGCTGTTAGGAAAAATGAAGTAATGAAATTTGCATAAAATGGGTGGACATGGAGAGTACAATTTGTATAATTTTGTTTATTTTTAAGAGCTGAATGAGGGAGTCAGAGTGTTAGTATGGTGGGCAAAGGAGACTGCCAGGCGTGCAGAGCCAGGAGCAACTCCTGAGCATTGCTGGGTGTTAACCTCCCCCTTCCCCCCCAAAGAACTGACTAATATTCCACAGGAGATACTTTAAAAAATACTTTTAAGAAGACAAGAAAAATTATTAAATTTGGAATAAAATGCATTTTGGTATACATAATGGGATTTTTTAATAGCAGTGCAAATGAATGAGCTGTGTGAATTGTGAGTAATACACTATGGTAATACTAACTTAACCTCTAAAACTTAAACATGTTTGTCATGTCAAACATGGTAAAGTTACAATGGAAAATAATGGAATGATAAGCACAAATGACATGAAAGGATGAATCCAAAGGCGGGGCACGTGGCAAAAATCAGGGAGGGACTGAAGGACAGAGTCTAAGATGCAGAAGAGCTTCTATTTCTTTTTGTTTAGTTTATTTTGGGGCCACAACTAATGGTGCTCAGGACTTATGCCTTGGTCTGTGCTCAGGGTTCATTTCTGGAGGGGCTCTGGGTACCATATGGGGTGCTGGGGATGGAACCCAGGTCAGCCATATGCTAGGCAAGTGCTCTATCTGCTGTACAATCTCTCCTGCTATTCCTTAAATTGGTTGTTGAGCACATAGGTATAATGACATGTTTGTCTCACCCAGAGGCTATAAATATTAATTTAATCTGTTCAAAATTGTCACAGTGATCAAAAAACTTGTTCACTAAAGAGCCACATAGAAAATACTTTGAGGTTGTGCCTGTCATCAGGTTTCAATCATTCAACTCCATTCTGGAGCTATGAAAGTCCTAGATAATATGTAAATGAGAGTGTTTATATTTTGATATAACTTTATTTACAAAGGCCCGTGGGGGCAAAATTGACCTTCAGGTGATAGTTTGTTGACACCACCTGTCCTGTAACTTAATTATTAATTTTTAAACTATTTTTTAAAGATATATTGTATATGTTCAATAGTAGGGGAATATTACAAGGAAAACTTTTTTATGATCAAAAAGATTGATAAAAGGGTGATGAAAGTGATTCTTCTGGTAGATATGACACTGCAGGAGGTGTGTAGCTTATGTAGATAATTAAAGCATTTCGAGATAGGTAACCCTGTCCCTTGAGGTGTTGCAGGTGTGGTTGTGGTCCTGGCAGCATTGGCAGGTAGCAGACAAGAGACAGGCTTGTCTACATCCAGGGATCTGCCCCTGGGGCTCTGGATGGTTGATGGTCTGACATAGAAGAAGTCTGGGCCCCTGGGAGGAACCCAGGAACCCAGCTACCTGTGATGTATTTGATATGCCCAAAACAGTAACAATAATGGACCTCATTCCCAATGAATGAAGTCGTTACTGGCACCCGCTTGAGCAAATCGATAAACAGGAAGAGAAGTGGCAAGTGACAAGATAGGTATTGACAGAATTACAAGGGTAGAAATATAAGTTTGTAATCACAATGGGAAGATACGACAAGTCACTCCAACAATTGGCAGGTGAAGCAGATAAAAAAAAATCGAAGGCTATTAACCTCTCTATTGTTTAATCTTTCTTAATATGCAAACTACACATTTGACCCAATGCATTCTGCAGGAAGGGCTGAGGGCATTAAAAAAATCTAAGTCTATGGAAAATTCAAATAATGGCACTAACAGCTGTTGAGCTACTGGACCTACCCAGAAAATGCTCAGAGATCACTTCTGCTGGTGCTCAGGGAACCACTGAAACCAATAAAACATAATATAAAAATAAATCTTTTCCAAAATTTATGGAATTTTTATAAAGACTAATTATGTTTCCAGCATATATGAATGTAAACAAATGCCTTTAAGCACTGAATCCTTTAAACACAATTCTGTAAAATTATAAACCAAGAGAAAAGCATTTATAATTTGTGCAGATAATTCATCTCTCAAAGAAACAGGAAAATATGTGTAGTTGAATGATAAATCATTTATTATTTAAATTCATCAGAGGATCTCTAAAGATAACACAGGATCTAGGCATTTGTCTTGACGTCTGTTGGCCTGGACTTGATCAGCTTGATCAGCACCAGGAGTGATACTTGAGCATTTAGGAGTAAGCCCTGAGTACTGTTGGGTATGGTCCAAAACAAACAAAAAATCACTCAAAACAAAATAATGAGAAATAGCTAAATATGAATAAAATTATGTCTTAAAGTTATAGTAAAGACTACCTCAAAACTTAGGTGTTATCTAGACACTTAAGGAATAAACAATTTCTATTTAATGACAAAAAAAAAGTAAAGGAGGGTCGACCAATTCCTTTTTATAAGGTGAATAGAGAATTTGAAACCTAATTTATGCCAGAATTTTATAGTAAAGAAAGTAATATTTAAAGTATACCTATAAATGTCAAAATGAAACATCAGCAAACAAAACTACCAAACTTGTCTAAAAGT